>AYEL01072903.1:0-16022 GCA_000484575.1 Olivierus martensii
GACCCGCTCCATTGTGTTAGTCTGTATTGTCTTGTAGAAAGGTTTAACCTGAAAAATTACTGGTACAATAAAATGTTGTTATAATTTTTATATAACGAATTTTTTAAGAAAGCACACAAAAGTATTGGTGTATGTAGTGTTGCCAAACTTTCAAAAAATCCCTAAAATATATCAAAAATTGAAAATTCCTTTTCTGCTACTATCCCAATTAAGCGTTTAAATTAAGTATTAGTTTATTAGTTTGGTTTTCATTCTTTGAGATTTGTCCCAAATATGCAGCTGTCCCAATTAAGCAGAATCCACTGTATATAGATTTGTTATTTTTAATAAGAAAATTGATAATATTAATAAAAATACTTCATTTTATATATTAATTCTTTAATTATTAATTTTTCTTTCCTCCATCCAATAACTTTATTTAAGGAATTCCATAGAAAGTAATGATTAAAGCTGATGGTTAAAAGTACATTAGAGTGTTCATGTCTAACATAACTGAGATCATATAGTTAATAATCTATTACTATATAGATTTAGCTCAGTTTACAAGGCTCCAATATATGAAACCCCACTTATAAATAGAAATGTAGTTGTACCAAATTTTTTATATGCCTTTGATAAAAATGCATATAAAAAATTTCCAAATCCAGTTCACTATTGGAATAAATATGGGCCCTTCGACAAAAAGCTAGATTCATAGAATTAAGACATCATGATACAAAGAAAGCTTGTCAGAGAGACAGATGTGATTCCTAAATGCAATTTTATTGAAATATTTGTTCAGCAAAAAATATTAAAGAAATATTAAAAATTTCTGCCATTTCCTAATTTCAACAAAAATATTTAAACAATAGAAAATCATGCTATGAAAATTTTGCAGCAACTGACTAGCACACACACAGTTTCCAAAAGTACAAATCTAAATATCTGAAATGAGCTGCAAAATAATTATATATTTTCTAAATGATCAGAACTATTAGAAAACACACAATCATTATTGATCAGAAACATTAGTTAATTTAAATGAAAATGTACTGATTCACAATGATATTGTAACGTAGTGTGGCCAAAATCACAAGCTTATTATTATTTACAAAACAATAACTTTATTAAAAGACAAAATAAATAAAAAATGAAACACTAACAGTACATTCAAAACAGTCTTCCTCGCTGAAATTTGGAGTGTCACTCCATCGAGTCTCTCTCTCTCTCTCTCGATGATGAAAGCATACTCCTGGGCCCTCTGTTTAACCCGTACTCACCAAACAGTTGGTTCCAGCGTCTAATAAAACTTCAAACTCTGGTGTCATAAAGCAGTCTCTTTGGTTATGGTATGGATGAACTCTTTAGTTCCAATTCAGATATACTGAACTCTTCTAGTTATTGTAATAAAATTTCCTGCTGTAAAAAACTTTTAACAGCAGCACTGATGGTTCAATTGATATTATAGTTTAACAATGGCACCGATAGTTCAAATTGATGTTATAATATATAGAATAGCAATTGCTATATTAATTCATTAAAAGGATTTAATCTATAGATTTCCAATCATAGTTATAAAGTACCCAATAAATTAATATTTTTGAATACATTTAAATATGAACATTCACATATGTTTGCATATTTTTAATAGTAAAATCAAGAAGAAAATTGTTTATTGCACATTTTTAATAATGTGTTTTTAATGTATTGGTATAAAAATGGGTCATGTCCCAATTGAAATTTGTTGAGTAAGTGTTCTATTTAGCCTTCTCTTAATTAGTGCTGTTTATTTTGTTATGTATTTATCAAATTTGTATCAAGAAAGTTCTTCATGAATTCTAGCTGTATTTCATAAAAATTTTCCTATAGACTATCTGCACTGTAGGCGGCAGCACCTCCGTCATTGGTATTAGTTAGGCTTAGAAGTCAGCTATCATCATAGAGAAGCACTCATACCGTATAATTGCTGCGTTCCTCAATGTAATAGCAACACACAAAAAAATAAAGGACTTAAGGGACTTAAGTTTCATTCATTCCCTAAAGATAGCAATATAAAAAAAAACACGGAGTATTGCTATTAAATCAGGAAAGACCGTATCAAAGCATGTCATACTTTGCAGCTTGCAATAAATATATATATATAGTAATTATTAGTCTATTTACTATTTCTTCTTGGGAAGGAAACAGCAGCAACATATTTCAAAATTCATCTTTTTATGCTTTTTAATAATTACAATGTTTTAGAATCTGTCCAAGTTAATAGTTGTTCAAATGCTTTAAAAAAATTAAATTTATTATTTTTGAAAATTATTAATAATTTTTTTAGGTGACAACTGCTTTTATTTTCTAAACTTTAACAAACAAAGTGTTTATGTATGAAGCTTTGCTATAATTATCTTTTTAATGCAATATAAAATTGTAGTGTTACATAAAAAAATGACAATATGTATAGTCAATTTAAATTATACAAATTCAAAATGTAATGAGTTAAGTACAAATGTTGCTTTGATTAAAATATAACAAAAACAATAAAAATATAGTTTAACTAATTTCAGTATACTTTTTTCTTTATTCTTCATTTTTTAATTCAATATCTTTATTAAAAAAATAAATAAAAATTGTGTGAATGGACAAAACATTGAACAGGGAGACACTAGTTTCTAATCAGTTATACATTTCTACAAATCATAATTTTGATGATTGATATAGCATTATTAATAATTAAAGAAATATACAACCTCAATTCCAAGGGCCCTGTCAGTATTTTGTAGTGTTTCCTGAAAGCTTTCTTTGCTATTGCTATCCTTGTTCTTATCTCTTTTTCACATTTACAGTCCAAACTGATTAGACATCCTAAGTAATGAAACTGCTTCACCTCTTCTATCCTTTTCCCCTCTATTGTCAGGTTTATTGTTTTACTAATCCTCCCCAGTATCATGACCTTAGTTTTCTTCACATTTATTTTCATTCCATATGTGAGGCCCGGGAGACCTCCCATTTTGTTATTATTTAATCAATTAATTCCTTTATAAATGTTGTATATAGTAAACTGTTGATGAGTCCGTAGAAGTATGCTTCGACAATTAAGTCTACGAAAGAACTGGATTCCAACATGACCACAGACTTTACTAGAATCTTTGAATTCAATTGGAGTTTATTTAGAAAAATGTATTTTCTTATGGGCAGTTATATATTGTAACATCACCAGCGAGTGCTTCAGATAATTTGTAATTTCTTCTTTCCAGTTAATCCGAAAATTCCATAATTAATTTTTATTATGAAATATGTTCTTAATTAATAAGACAACTTCGTTAATAATAAAGAAATTTTGCCTAATAATTAGATTAAATTTTGAAATTATTAAATTATAAAATTATTCATTGATCACTGATATATTCTTTTATTGCTGGCATAGCTGCAATGGGTTTACTAGTTTTTACTAATTTCCCAAAATTAAAAATTTGCTTTGCCCTGAAATCAAATCAGGAACCATCTTGAATTTAAATAATTACTGAATGCTATCTTATGATTAATAGGCCAGAGTTATATATTTGTTAATTTATTAATGATATTAACTGGAATTTAATATAAAATATTTAATAAACTGGTCTGTAAACTTCTAGCATGAATAGAGTCTTTAATAAATTTTCAAAGCAAATACAGTAACATTTTTTAATGTACTCTTATCATACAGTTAAATCAAAATATAAGCATACTTTGCTTTACAGTGCTTTGCTAATACAGAATTTCTCGATTATATTCCATGTTTTTATTTTGTATCTCAAAATGAAAATGATCTGCAAAATAATACTTAGAATAAGTATATAAAGCATAAATTAACATATAAAAGGTTGGGTCCAAAACTAGCCTAAAACACTGAAGGTGTGAGATCAGAAATCAAATCTGGATTAGCCAAGATGATATATGAATGCTTTAAAGTGCAGCCATTTGGCTAAGATTTTATTGACTTATCACTATTGTTCACTTAATGTCATCATCATCATCATTGGTTTTCTGCCCAAAGGCAGGTCCTGACCAGTCATCCCTCTTCTCTCCACTTTTCTCTATTTCTCACTCTTTCTCTTAGGCCTGCATAGCCATCCTCCTTTATCAGCTCATCAAGTAACTTCTTCCTTTTTCTTCCTCTCCTCCTCTCTTCTTGTACTGTTCCTTCTATCATTCCTTTCAATAAGCACTCCCTCCTTATCACATGTCCAATCCAATTTCTTTTTCTCCTTCTAATTGTCTCCAACAGTTGTCTCTCTTCTCCAATCATTCTCAAGACTTTCTCGTTCCTGATTCTCCTAGTCCAACTAATTTTTTTTTTCTCCAGGCCCACATCTCAAAAGCCTCAGAAGCACAAATGGCTAATCCAGATATTCCATTGGGTTCAGCAGAACAGTGCTTGTTAATTTTATCTTCAATTAATGAATTAGAAGCAAGGTTGAGGTTATGGGCTTTCCGATTAGATTATGAAACATTAGAAAAGGTAATATATTAAATCATATGCATTTTTGTATACTGAAAATTTATTGTTATATATTTTAAATGCTAAAAAAAATCCTTAATATGTTAACAATGTTTTTAATTTATAAGTAATTGTAACAATATAAAAATAATTAAAGCATCTGGTATAGTGATAAATTTGATGCTCCCATCTTTTTAAATTTAAATTTATTATAATATTAAAGTTAAAAACATTTAAAAACTAATATTCTTATATGTTTATAATCTTATTATGAATTAAAAAATAAAATATAAATAAAGCAATCAGTGTTCATATGGATGTATTTTTAAATTAATATTTAATTATTTTATATCATTTTCTGTTGAATTTGATGCATGGTATTATGGCAATTTCAAACTTGGTATAGTGTATTAATAAATATTAAAAAATTTAAAAATTATTTGCAATAAACATTCTAAGAAATCAAATTAATAATCAAGTTTTATATTTATTTAATAATGATGAATATCATTATATTATAATGTGATCATCAATATCAGAAATAAATTCACTAGGTTTGATTAATAAATAATTTACTGATAAATTCTTTAAAATATATAAATGTAGATTTGAATGTTTTTATCTTTTTCAACTGAAATTCAATGCATATTTAGTAAAATTGACAGTATTTCTGAGGGAAAAAAATGTTTTATGATGATAGTATCACAGATATATCATCTGTGAATTCTATAATTCTACAAAAAATATATAGATCATTTTAAATAAGATTTAGGCCGACCATTTGTTATTCATGCAAATCTGAGACAGGAAAAAATTCAACTGGAAGTATAATTTTAATGTGTTTTATCTTAGTATTTTTTATTTAATGACTTATCACATTCATTGTTGTATTAATTCAAATTAATATAAATATAATAGCACACTTTTTAATTCATTCCTGATTATGTCCATTTATAATGCAGGCATGGTCATAGTTTTTCTCATTGGAGACCAAGCCCATTTTTAAGATGGGCAAATGAATTAAATTCAAGGTAAAATTATTCTCATTTCTAACATGTGCTTAGCTCTTTGCTGCATAACATGAGACTTGTTCCTAATGATTTGGACATAACTGTTTCATGTAAGAACAAATTTTCAAGTTATATTTATTTTTTATGAGGAGAGCAAACTAGCACCACTTTCATACTTCAATTTTTGTTATTTATATGAAATTCATGTTTTCTAGAGGATAGTAGAGTTGTGAAGATGTTACAGGAATCTACTGGTAATCAAATCATTCAGTAGCTCTTCTAGCAGAAATACAAATTTTATTAAGTAAAATGTTTCAATCTACTTGAGGCATCTTCAATACATTCCAAGAGGACCAACATTTTTCAAGAATTAATCTACAGAAAATTTAAATTTCAAAATACAGCATTCTCAAGAGTTTTTACAAACATATTTAGCTTCACATATATATATTTCTATAACTTATTAATCAATAAACTAAAAACATATTACAAATTATAATATATTAAAAGAATCTTTTGGATCATCATCATCAATGAAAAATTAAAATGCAATGAATCTACTTACTCTAATAGATAGAAAGCTGAAAAACATTTCAAAATTTCTTAAAATGTTACATTTACTTCAAAAAATATCTTTCTTTTTTCTGAAAAATATGAAAAATTTGATCCTTTTACCCTAAAAATTTCAAATGAATATAGCAACCCACAAATCTTAAAGAATTTTTTGAAAAATCATTTGTCCATGACATCATATGCTCATTTCTATAGGTCTGTAGAATATTAAACTTAATATCTAAAATTTATAACATATTGAGTTGGAAACTGAAGAATTTGAACAATAAAACACTATTAGAGGTATTGATGCAAATTTAGTATTTTAAACCTGCATTTCATGCATAAATTTCAAAAAATTTCATCTCAAAAATAGAATGGACTTTAAAATGTAGAATATTTTTCAGGACATTTACTGATTTGAGAGACAATGTGCAAAAACTGATACATCCCAAAACCTGGACCAATAGTCACCTTAGAATGATCACTGATGTCATATTATATCTTAGTATAATTATGTGAGATAAATGATTTTTATATTTTTATGAAAATTTTCACTGTACTTTAATTATTTAATTACTGAATACATATAGTCAAAAACTTGCACTATACTTGTAGAATATAGTTTAATTTTTTTCTATTAATACAAATTGCAATAGTAATAAAATTATATAGAAATGTTTTAGGCTTTATAGAGTCCTCTTCATTTCTGTTAGTAACACTTACTGTAATGTAAAAAACACAAATAATTATAAAATAAAGGAAAAAACAGTTTACTGTACAGTACATGTATTATGCAATCATTTAGAGTAACTGCATAATTATTAGTATGAATTACTATGTAAAAAAGTTTAAACATAAAGATTACATTATTATTACTGTTATATTATTACTGTACAGCAGTGGTTCTTAACCTTTTCGAAGTCACGGAACATTTTTGACTGTAAAAGAAAATTTGAAAAACACTATATCACTAAGATCATAAAACAAACAACAAAAATATGCATGAACATTATGTTTATTAATGTATTTTAATAAAATTTACATTACATATTAAATAACAGTAAAAAAATTATTTAAAAAACATATATTCTTAAGAACTGTAAGTAACTCTTTTAGAAAAATGGAACATTTTTAAATCAAATTTAATGTGATGCCTGAGCTAATGGGTCTTTTGCAGATTTGAGCCATGTCAGGTCTAATATATGATAAAGCTAGCCTCATTTCTTCATCAATATTCCTAAATCTGTCACATTTTTTAGTTTTTATGTTCATTAATGTTGAAAAGCCTAGCTCACACAAATATGATGTAAAAAACTGTAGCAAAATCTTAGATGCTTTTGTGAGTAAACCTGCTTAATAGTTTATTCAAAAATGCAAATTGAATCTTGTCTCTATTATTAAATGCATATTGCACAGTACGCTAAGGTCATTCAAGTAGGCCTCTCTCTCATAATTTCACAGAACAGTTGTAACACATTCGCAGAACATCAGTATTCTGGGGAACACCGGTTAAGAACCACTGCTGTACAATATTATTTTATTGCCTGTTTTGTTAGTGTATTCTGATATATTACATTACATATTGTACAGTGTTTTTGCTATTTAGGCAGGACAATGTACTACAGTATCTATATCTATATTATAATTAATCAAAAGTGGCTGGCTGGAGTCCCTTTTTTGGATGAACCACTGTACTGATTTCTATAAATAGGGTATATCGAAGAAAGTCAGCTCAGTTAACCCTACCAACTGTCATCTTCGAGTAAAAGGCATGATAACAGTCTTAATCATGCAAAGGGCGGATATGATGCCACACCTCTGCTAGAGTTCTGGCCCCGCACCTCCATCGCACCCTTCTTTGTCGTACGGATCTTAAGATGAACATCGATCTCATTGTCATCTAACCAGTCTAGGACTGTATTTACGGCATATAAAAACTGCTCCATAATTCTAACACATGCAGAAATAGAAAAAATTTCTACCTGAAAAACAGTGGCAAACTGCCCAAGGGAAAAGGAATAAAACATCCAAGTCCCTTCACAGTAAACCCCGCCCCAACACCAGTAGTGGTTTTAGAACCATCTGTAAATTAGACCAAACAACCCTTGATACTGGTCCAAATCCCCCTCCCCAGCTCTACAAACTGGGAAAAACAACAGTGAAGGGCTGGAAGAAGTTAAATCTAGGCACAGTGTAATCCTTAACCATCCCAAAAATTTTACAGTGTAATCTGTCCCATTCAAAAGATAAATGCTCCACCTTGTGGGTCCAAGAAATTTCTCTCTCAGAAGAGTGAAGCCTATAATAGCCCTCCTGGGCACTTGCCTCAACAAACAAATGCAAAGGAGGAATGCCCAAGAGGATCTTGAGCGGCAGTAGGAGCAGTTTTCATAGCCCCAGTGATGCTCAAACAGGCCAACCTTTGAATCTTCCCAAGTTCAGTCCTGCAGGTCTTAAGTAATACTCTTCGCCACCAAATTATGGCAGCATAGGTAATAATGGGTCTCTCAATCATGGTATATATCCAATATAACAGCCCTGGTTTAAGTCCCCAAGTCTTACCCAAAATCCCCCTACAAGTCCACAGGGCTTTACAGGCCTTTCCAACAATATACTTTACATGAGGCTTCCAAGTAATCCCTTGCCTAACATAACACCAAGGTATTTGATCTGGGTAGAAAACTGCAACCTTTTATCGAAGAAAGTTAGCTCAGTTAACCCTACCAACTGTCATCTTCGAGTAAAAGGCATGATAACAGTCTTAATCATGCAAAGGGCGGATATGATGCCACACCTCTGCTAGAGTTCTGGCCCCGCACCTCCATCGCACCCTTCTTTGTCGTACGGATCTTAAGATGAACATCGATCTCATTGTCATCTAACCAGTCTAGGACTGTATTTACGGCATATAAAAACTGCTCCATTGTTAAGTTATCAAAATTAATTTTATTAATTCCAAACTTTGAAACAACTTACAAACTATTACACAAATACTTAGTATAACTGGAATAATGTCTCGTCAATCCAATATGTTCCTTCAAAATAATATATTCTTTGTCGTTGACAACATTTAGGACGACTAAAGTACACCAACGACAAACAAACTTTTTGGGGGCAATTCACCAGACAAATTCTTCATAAAAACAAACAAACACCAACCACCAGCAGTAACAAACAACACTTGATAAGGAACACAATTCTCGGCATGACTGACTAGGCCATCCAGTGGCCATCTATTTATAGTATTTGTAATTAACATAACTTGAACGGGAAAAAAATAAATATCATTCATAAAGCTAAATAACAAAATATTCTCTTCTTCCTTAATTACATGTTTAGAAAAATAATAATACAAAACACAGTCGTATATTCCAACCAAAATTATCCATCTTCATAACTAGCAAGTCGGTCAATGTTTTACCATAGCACTGGAACATGGTGGACAACACACCTCCCCTCCGCACAGGTAATCACTGAAAAACACTTTTCTTTCTTTTTCTTTCATGACTTTTATTAAACTATCATGCAAAAATGTTTTATTAGGACGGCTCTTTTTCAACTCCTCACAGCCGGAGTAACAGACAATCAAACCCTATTACACCAATCAGAAACTGTTTTAAGAGCTGTCTAAAAGACCTCAGATACAGTACTGGGAAATTTCCCCACTACAATGATGGCTATGTCATCAGTAAACCTAGCAATGAAGAAACCTTTCCCATTGAGTAGAGTTAATAATTCATTCACCACAAGGCACCAAAGAAAGGGAGAAAGTACTCCCCCTGCAGGCAACCCCTGTCTGTGAGAATCTTAACTTCCTCATCATAGTTTTCGACTTCTAAACGATGGATTAACATGAGAGGATGTATTTTTTTATTTTCAATTGAGTTTTATTGGAAACTCTGATTATTGTTTTCAGGTATCTGGGGATGGATGTCCTCGTTTGGTGTGGGAGCTTTGGTGTGCATCGATGGAAACCTCACAGCCTCACAGTATTTAGATATTTTATGGAACGCACTACTACCATCAGTACAGAGTGTTTTTGGCACAGACGCTGTGCCCATCGTTCATGATCGCTCTCCTGTCCACATGGCCAGGGTCGTTGCGGAGTGGTTAGAGAGGGAAACCTCTTTGAACATTATTCCTTGGCTAGGGCGAGGTGCCGACATGAACCCCATTGAGAACCTGTGGGCAGATCTGGCTGCTTCAGCCACTTTAATCTTTGAAATCACACCTCCAACGTATTGAACACTGGACACCAATATTGGAGACTCCCTTATTCGGGAGGAAAGGTTATGAATATTTGTCAAACTGGCACTTAAGTTGCAGGGACGTAATTGTGTGTGTGTTTGAATTTCGCGAGAATTTTCGCGAGAATCATCTTTTCAATTATTACAGTTATAAATTATCATATTTCTTTTTTATACAAAATAACTAAAACATCTGTAATGATATACTTGTATTTAAACTGTTTTCAAATATTACTTTCTTAATAAATACGTTTGGTTTCAAACCATGTGTTGCCTTATCATAAAAGTAATGCTGCGAGTGATGATACTTTAGAGCGATCAGTCTTGGCAATTTACCTCACATGCTTTGCGTAACCCACCTCCCCTACATTGAATGCGTGTAGGACACATACTCAATGTAGGCAGCATCGTTATGTGAATTTGGAAACTGTAGTCGATCATGATTTCCGGTTTCCAGAGCCTAGTTGAAAGTGACAAACATTTTGGCCGGAGCTGTATGCACTCAATGTAGGCAGCATGGTATGTGGATTGGAAACTGTAGCCAATCTGATTTCCGGTTTCCAGCGCCTAGTTGAAAGTGACAAACATTTTGGCCGGAGCTGTACCATATGCATACAACTCAGTTGTAGTGAACATTTCATTTGTCTCAATTCATATATTTCAATGTATACTAATAATAATTACAAATTATACTAATAATGTATAATGATGAACTGTCATCAGTTTTAGTGAACAGAAAAATTGAAATTCCAAAAAATAATGTCATTCTAATATCATAATTCTTTGAAAAACTTTGTTGTTTAATTCAGAATTATCAAAAATCGTTTTATCATATGTTATAACATCATTGTTACATTGATAAATTGCTAATTACATCAGAAAATAGATTTTCAGTTATAAATTTTAATGACAATCACACATCATAACATGGTGGTGACAACATGATAAAATTATTTAAAATTGTAATAAAATGAATGATCTTGTACAATTTACTGTATGTATTAAAATAAGCACATAAAAATTTAAAGTAAGTATTAATTTGTTATTAATTATATATAATTTTCTTTTAAAATCTAAAATAAATGCCAAAATACTGATGAATTTAAGCATATGATTACTCTTCTTAAAGATTTACAATGCATCAAAATTAATCCAAAAAAAAAAAAACTACCACTGTGATTATAAAATTTAGAAAAAATAAGCTAATAGTGTTTAATTTCAATAAAAAATTTTTTTATGATAATATAAACAATCAATTTCTAACTTTTAATAAATAAAATATTGACATATTCAATTAAAATTGATATCTATTGATCTATATTGAATGTTATTATTTCATTATCAAAAAATTTTTATGAAAAATAAAATGCAGTAAGTGTCTGTCAGTAATCAAATTTAAATATCAAACTGGGGATAGTGTCTTTTGATTATAAAAGCTTTGGATATAGTGAATCAAAGTCTCTAGAAGTTCATTATAACAAAAGGTAACTCTATATAAGTCACTTATTACTAGTGATAAAACAACAGTCAAGGACTTTAATTCAATACACACATTTTGTGATCCTTAAGCTGTGTTAAACAGAAATCATACCACAAACAAAAATTTGTAGCATTTTTTTCTTACATGCATAACAAAAATTATACAATTTGAATACCATTTAAATCAAGGGCTAAGTGTATACAAAGTGTTGTGAGGAAGTTAACTCTGACCTGTCCTATTTTATTTTATTATGCACTATTATTATTTATTGTTATTTTCATTATTATTTAACATATTATATTTTAGTTTAAAGAGTTGACTTACTTCCACATTCCCTGTCATAGTAGTTAGCTATCACGCGTTACGGAATTGGAAACCGTCCTCCGAAAGAGCTGTCCCGGGTAATGATGTCATCATCTAATCTAAATACGTTTATCACTGATCTGATATGAGAAAATAAGAATGATCTCGTATCGACGTTTTGTTCGATATATAAATGAATTGTAAAGAGGATGACATGAATGAATACTTCTGTAAGCTAATCAATTTAAACTTGTTACATGTATTTATGTAAATGAAGCAACACGGGACTGTACGTCACTCAATATAAAAGCCAATGCAACCAACGATTCACTGAGGTGTTGTATCAACGAAAGGTTGGCTAAGTGACATTAGAATTCTTGTAAAGGTCCACGATTGTTTGAAGTTTGTATTGGAGGTGGAGATAGTAGAATTTAGTAGTATTTAAGGTTTCTTTCTTGTGAATTGTTGATTATTGATATTTGAGTTAGATTAAACAAGTTTTGTTGATTAACTGATTGTTGCTTTGTTGATATTTGATTTGGATTAAACAAGTTTTGTTGATTAATTGATTGTTTGCTTTATTATCGTTTCAATAAAGCATTTATTAACACTTTTTTTGAAAGTGTTTTTGAGTCTAATATATTTATATTTTCTTATTATCTAACTTTCGTGTTTTGAGTCTAATAAATTTATAATTTTTGTTATTTTACTTTGTTTGAGAATTTATTCAAATTATTAGTATAAGTTTCTACATCGTTTTATTGTTCTTAGATCTAAAACTTAATTGGTGCTTCTAGGTGTAAATTCCGGTTTCCGGTTTTGTTTTGTCAGTTAGACGTTACCTTGTTGTTAGATTGTTTTGAAGTTAATTATTTTTAAGTTCAGTTTAGTTAAAGACCTGAGCTCAGGTCAAACTCTGGATTGCAGAGTCTGGATTAGTTTGTAATTAGTATTATTGATCTTCATTAGAATTCGCAACTTTGCAATGTTTCTAAAAGATTTGGACTAATTTAAATCACAGATGCTATTCATCAAAACAAAGCATATAGTTTATATAAACATCAATTTGGAAATGTTTCTTTTTTGAGATAATATTAGCATAAAAGAATACAACTTAATGGGTCCATTCACCTCATGATGGCTGCAGTAAATTGAGAGTTTGCAATCAACTGTAACAAAACAAAGTGCACATTAATCACAACACTGTGGAAACTATAGTAATGGACAAATATTTAAACTTGTAGTACTTATTAAAATGTTAGTGCATGTTTTTCCTCTTCTGTGGTTACAAATATGATCTATGCTTTTATATCCTGTTATCTTGAAAAGGAAACATTTCCGGGTCCATGTTTATATGGGTACTGAATAATATGAGTTTGATTAATAGTATTTGATTTCAATTTGGCCAAACTTTAAGAGGGTAATAGAACACATCTAAACAAGCAATTTTCATCATACAATGCATTGTCATAACTAAAGCAGTGAAGTAGTAGGACACTTTCCAAACATGAGAGACCAATCTCTGATATTTGGACTTTTTCCTATGGGGCCATATGAAATCTCATCTATGACAACCCCTATCAATTCTGATGAGGGCTTTGTTTCCAGGATTTCCACTGCTCCTGTACAAAAAATGCCTGGTGTTTTCACCAATGTGTGCCAATCACTACATCAAAGGTATGAAGCCTGCATTACTGTTGACAGTCACTCTCTTGAGCAGTTTAAATATAATTTCTGTCGATAAAATTATGCCCTGTAATTTGTTTGATAAAATTTGTTCTGTGTTTTCTTCAATTTTTTCATACCTCTGCTGTCATTCTTGTTTTTCATCATTTCATGCCATAGTAACTGCTAACACATAGATCTTCACTGCTTGAGTTACGACAATGCATTATATCAGTGGTCTCTAAACTTTTTTGACTGCGTATCCCTAAGACAGAAAAAAGAAATGGCACGTACCCCGAATTAATTGAGCAGAAATCTATTATTATTAGTGTTTTAAAGAGGAAATAAGGCCTTAAGTAATAGCCAAAAAAGCTATTAGTGCATATTATTTTTATTATAAACGTAGATATATATTTATTTTTCTTATTACAATTTAATGAGAACAATGGGCTTGCATCTGTTTAATGATTTCTGAAAATGCTGGTTTGATGTTATCTCACACTGTGATACAAAGATCTGGTTCCAAGTTTAATTTATTTCAACATTTAGTTTTAATACTCAGTGATCTAGCAGCTTGTAGAGTCCACAAACAATATATAAAAATTGTTTTCAATGTATCCTACTTTGGAGACCACTGCATTATATGATGAAAATTGCTTGTTTAGATGTGTTCTATTACCCCTTAAAGTTTGGTCCAAGAGTTATGATTAGATATACAGGATAATTCAAAACTAAGATTCATTATTCAGTTAAAACCAATCATCAATTAATACCATGATTTCTATGGAATATATAATTTTTAAAATATCAGGTCATCCCATAAGTAATGTCATTTATCACATGTCCCACAGAACCACTGCTTCTGGCAACCAGATGATGAAGCAGACCAAGGGCATGATAAGACAAATTGCACGGCATGTTCTTCATGTAATGTGAGGCAGAGAACAACAGTTGTATATATATCCCTTGTACCATTAAAGACTATAGGAAATGGGGGGTGTCTGAAGAGCATATAAGGGTATTATGCTGTATGAGTTTAACCAAGGGCATATAGCAACTGCAGTGATACGAAACATCAATACAATATATGAGCAGGGTATCCTGAATGTCAGAAAGTGTAAGGATGGTTCCAGAAATTCCAATTTGGGAACAGGATATTCTGACCTGTTGAGCTGGATAATGTGCTGAGAGCTACTTGAAAGGAATCCAGAGGAAACAATCAAGGAATATGCCACAGTCATTCATTCATCCCATTCAACTATTCATAACCTATCTATAGAACCTTCATTGTGTATCAAAACTGGATAAGTGGATACTTCATGAGCTCACACCATAAAATCAGCAGCAGAATGTGGACATTTGCACTTTTTGCTCTCCTGTGAAAAGGAGGAGTTGTTTTTGAAAAGAGTGATTATAGGAGATGAAAAATGGATTCTGTATCACAACATTAAGCACAAGCATTAATGGCTTCCTAAACAGATTCTGCCTGTAGTAGTGGCTAAATCTTTACAATTTCCACATAAGGTTTTAATGAATGTTTGGTGGGATATGCAAAGCATAATCTGTTACGAGCTTCTGCCACAGAACCAAATCATTACAAGGGATGTCTACTGTCAGTAGCTAGAGCATCTATGCACTGTCTTGCAGGAAAAACATCTGGCATTCTTAATCATAAAGGCGTGATGACATGTGAAATCATACATGGCCAGAATGATTTGTGCCAAGTTGGAAGAGTTTGGATGGAAAAACTTCCCTATCCAGCATATTCTCTTGACTCTGCACCATCCAATTACCATCTGTTTGGCAGCCTCGAACACTATCTTTCTGGTGAAAAACTTTGAAATGTCAAGGAGATGCACCAAACCCTGTTTGAGTTTTTAGGATCAAAATCCGTAGACTTCAAGTCTGGCATTCAAAAAACTTGCTGGACAGTGGGAGAAGGTGTAAGTACTGGGGGCACTTATTATGATGATTAAAAGATCTGTTCCAGATAGTAAATTTTGCTTGTTTTCTTCAGACATGTAAAAAACGATATTACTTATGAGATAACCTGATATGTAATGATATTTTAGAACTCATTAATCATGTTTGTCAGGCAATAATTATAAATATTTAAACATACAATTAAAATCATAGAATACTCAAAATCAAAAATAAAACTTCATTAACAACAAACAGAACAAAATTTTCTGGAACTGACATTATTAATTGTAAGAATTACATGACTACTCTAAAAATTAGAAAAGATATATAATCTGTAATGCAGATTAATTTTATAATAAATTTTAATTAAAAAAAATAATTAAAAATAATAA
>AYEL01072905.1:0-19134 GCA_000484575.1 Olivierus martensii
TTGTATTTCCACATGCCCTTTTTATTGTATTTCCTTGTAAGTTTGGAAGGTACTGTTTGCTTTTTTTTATTGTATTCAAGTGAAAGTGACACAATAAAGCAGTTTAAAATAAGAATGGATTTGTTTCAACGCTTCATTGACTGGGTGGAAACGCACGAGGTCAAGGTGAACATTGCTGCTGGATGTGTGCTGCGAGCACAGGGGGAAGGTAGTGAACAAGATAATGAATCGGAAGATACGGTTTATTACACTACTTTCCATTATTGTATTAAATAATCACATACCTTATATCAAACACCAAACTTAAATTAGTCAAATATTTTTAACCCACCCAAATATTTAATTTGTGGTATTTCTTGTTGTATTATGCTTGATTATTTTATGCAGTCACCCCCATGGTATTTGTTTTTTAAAGATATTGGAAGCTAATTTTTGGGAAATGTATTTGGCATATAACTGTATTGCAGTTTTAGAGTTAAAATCATTTTATCAAATTTGAAGGAATATAGATAATTAGAATTTGTATTGAAAAAGAATTTTATTGAAAAGCATTGATTTTAATTAATCAAGAACTCTAAAAATTTTGACAAATATAATTCTGGTTACTATTTCATAAATTCTAATGTTTAGCAAATAAATAAGTTATATTATAAAGAAAATAAAATTACTAAAGAAAGTCTTTCATCCTCAGAACTAATATCAGGATATCCAGCATCCACTTCAGTACGTGACATAGCTTGTTGTTGTCTGAGTGTTGTAGCATCTTGTTTATGTTTTCTTTTTGTATACTCTCTTTTTTTCCTCTGTGTTCCTTCATCCTAATTTAAAAAACAACTTTTAATAATCTTTGATTTATTCAATATATAATTAATAATATTTTTCATACTTTATGTTTAGATACCCGTGATTCTTGTTTTAAAATTCCTTGATTATTATTTACAGGAACATATGTTGGCCTAGTATGTTTTATAGTTGATACTTCTGAAAGAATTTGCCCACTGAAATCACCTGCTTGATACCTAAATAAAATATTTTCAGTTATATATAAACACTAGTACTTTTTGCAAAGAAAAATAAAATATATATATTTGTTTGCTAGACTTATTATTAAATGGTTCTGGAAAACTTTCATATATCTTGAAATCATAAGTTGAAAGCTCTAATAAATCATTCCCATAAAAATTTTAATAGAAATAACTTATTTTAAGCTGAAAACATTTAAAAATTTCTTCAGTTTAGAATTTTATTTGTTATAAATTTTATAATATAATAATGCAGATAGTAAAAATAATTTTTGATGATACAAGTTTCATTTCTAGTGACAATGTATGAGGGAAATTATTGGCTAATACCAGAATACTGTTGTAGAAATAAGAAGACAAATCATTCTTTGTAACAGATGATTTCTAATAGTGCTATTCATCATGCACACATACTGTGAAATTCTAATCACCAAATGATCCTGACACAGTTCCATACGACAAATCAACTTCTGTTGCAGTTCATTTTTTAGGGGAATATATTCTTCATAAATAAATTGTGCTGTTGCAGATGGTATTTTGGCTCTGCTTTTTCTTCTTTTGCAAATATAAGTAGTCCTTAACTTATGACAATTCATACTTTTAACAGTGAGGTAATCAGTAAATTCTGTGATTGATAAATACAATTCAATAGATTTGAATCCAAATCTAACATTCTGATATATGGAAAGTGTCCTTTTTCATGTCTGGTTCTTATGGTTTTGTATTCTTTATTAAGATAACATATAGTGTCAATAATGTAAGTAAAATTTAGTTGTGAAAAATCCATAAATTTTGGCATTTCTGATTTCTGAGCAAATATGACTTATGACAACAGGGTTCAAACCAAACCAATTGCAAGTTGAGGACTACTCATATTTGTATTGACTCTTTCTATCTAAATTGTGCACATTATACTATGCTATACTATGCAGACTTATATTTACATAAGCTTCAACCAACTTATGACAAATTTTTGCTGTAAGCACATTCCTTGCATTAAAAATTGAATGATTGACCTTAAGCCTGGATCACCATTCAAGTTACCATGTTAAACTGATAATTGTCAGCCAAGATATGCAATGGAGTATGTTTTTTCAACAGTATTGTCAAGGCATATTGTTACTGGGAACAGTATTGTCAACTACAAATAATTCCTAAGTAAGTAAATAGTCTATGTAAAATTATATTTATCATTATTGTTTCTATTTTCATATATTTATCATGTTTATCATTGTTCTTTTAGCAACCACTTATACTATGTATCAATTCATTGTAATATTGTAACTTATTTATTTTCTGTATATTATTTTATTGAATAAACGGTGCTGGTTGCCTCTCTTTCCTTCTCTAGTGGCCTATCACACTTCTTCTGATAGGATCTTTTAACTTTTCTCGTACTCTCCTTTCATCTTCTCTCTTCCTTTCTATTTCTAAGGCTAAACCATTGAGTACAGCCTTCTCTCTCTTTGCCTTCCAGTCTATGTGAATTACATGAATTTCATTCTTATGTGAATAAACAGCACTTCTTTAATCAGCACTTAAAGAAGTACTGTTATTTATTTATATTTTGTATGTTGGATGCTATACAGATTTAATTTTGTCATTCTTTTAATTCTTATGTTTTAAAAAAATCCAAATAATTTAAATCCAACAGTATTAAATTTATTTATCTTACAAACTTACTTTTGAACCAACTCTCCTAATGTTAATAAAATATTTAAAATTTGGATCAATCAACATGTCAATTTATGCAAAAAATGTGCACACACAGATTTCTTCATTAAAAGTTAATTTTCTGCAACATTCAATCAATTAATTGCAAATAAATTTCACATTCTTTTTATTTTTCAATTATTGAATGAGATTTTAATTCACTCTCAACTTTCAAATATCTAATATTTAAAAGTAAAAAGGTGAGGGATATTGAAAAATTATAAGTTAGGTAGAAACTCCAAGATACGAATATTTTGCAGTGGCAACATAGACAGCTGAATACAAAATCAACAAGTCAAAAAATTTTATTTCTACTAACTTCCTGAAATCCATTTAAAAAAATGCATTTCAGGAAGTTTTATTCCTCCTCTTCACTTTTACATAGATGAGAAAAATCTGTACATAATAAATTGGTGAAGATCACAATAAAAAGGAAAATTTACAAAAATACATACTGTTAAACTTGAGGATTCAGAAAATGATGATGATAATGGTGAAAAAAAAAACAGAATAATTTGGCAGTGGTTCATATTAGCAGGGAATAACAATCTTGCAATGTCCAAAAGTAGTAAACAAATTAAAAATTAAAACAAGTTAAGTTTAAACATGAACCATTGTGGTTTATTTTGACAAGTGTTTGGCATGTATTGTGTAGTGTTACATATTATTGTGGGGATGAATGATTTTATATCTCATGTTGTGTACGTTTGTGCTGGTATTTAAATTCATTATGTTATTATTTTTAACAATAGCTATATTTTTTATTTTTCTGGTGTAAATATTTTTATCTTTATGTAAAATTATGGTTTTTTACTTTATTTAATGCATAGTTAAATTTTTGACAATGGATATATACTAGTGATGTGTTACATTCATAATGGTTCATGTTTAAATTTAACCAGGCTCATTTCTTTACTACTTCTGAACATTGCAAGACTTATTCTCTGCTAATATGAATACTACCAAATGCTACTGTTTTTCATCATCACATCATCATTTTCTGAATCCTCGAATTTAACAATATGTATTTTGTTTTTTATATGGTTTTGTAATTTTCCTTTCTTTTATTATAATCTTTATTAATTTATTATGTATAGATTTCTATCATCCATGTAAAACTGAAGAGAGGAATAAAAGTTCTCAAAATGCATTTTTTTTTTTTTTTTTTTTTTTTTTTTTCGTAGCCTTTACAAAATCGGCATTTTTTTTTTTTTTTTTTTTTTTTTTTTTTATGAATTGTTAGCAGAAATATTTTTTGACTTGATCTTTAATTTTTGCACCCAACTGTTTCTACTGCTACATTGCAAGAATACTCATATCTTAGAATTTCTTTCTAGTCTTATATTTAATTTAATTATTAAGATCAAAGATGAATAACTCTGGCTAATTCAAAATTTTGTTGATTTGTGTGCATCCTAGTGATTTATCATTGTCAGGGACATATTAAACAATTGTTAGGGATAAATTGCAAAAGTAAATTTTTAATTTTTCAATGTAATCAATCATCATTGTCCCTCTCAGTAAAATTTATAAAATCATAATTTTCTCATTCCAATAAACAGTAACCATGATTTTTATTTAAATACTGCACATTAATTTCTTATGCCTTGGGGAATTTGTATGGTATCAGTCTCTTGAATGTCTTTTGAACTCTATTTTAAATTGATGGATTCAGGTTCTCTGTAAAGATTTTACAATATATAAACTTAACAATAAAGATTTTCTGCTTTTGGCTATAAAAATAAATCTTATGTAAAAGCTCAAAGATGTTAGGTTTTTCATTTGTTTCTATACATCAGTTAATACTGTTATCCCCAATTAATTCAATTGTCACAGACTCAATTATCAAAAATTCTAATTATAGATGTCATACTATTGTTATCAATTGAACAACATAAAACTCAGCTGATCACAATTAAATAGTGATTTGTGTTAATAATGATAATCAATACATTTCATATTATACATCACTATAGTTGAAGGATAAACATAATATGCCATACAGATCTGTCTATATTATCTCTACTCAGTTCATGTGGTTTATCTAATGTACTTCACATTCATAGCTGAATTCCTATAGAGTGGGTTCTTATTTAATATTGGGGTTAGGTTCCTGAAAATCGCAATGTTAACTGAAATGACATTAACTGAGACCAAAAAACCCATAGGCCCAATTTTATAAGTCAGAGTTACATTCCTAGTGCTTGCTTTCTGGTATTAGAATTGATAATATTTAGCAATTTTCATCATCTAGTCATTACTATATTATTCAATAATGGGATGAAATGAATGAAATGCATGGTTTAAATGTTAATTGGAAAATGTTACACAATAGTCATATCTTCAAATTTATGGGAAAGAAAATTATTTTGTGACAGAATACACCTTAAAATTTAATTATTTCCATGATTAGTTTTTTCTTAATGTCAGTTCTCAATCATTCACTAATAACAATGCCATTTCTATCATATATTGATTATACCCAATGAGACCTGTCGGACTGCAGAAGAAGAGGATAAACAAGCAGAACTTTGACCTTCAAATAATTTTTCCAAGATGGGGTTTGATCCCAAGTTCTCTAGATGAGAAGTTGAAGTGTTTCCATGTAGTGAATCCAACTGATTGACCTTTTGCAATATAATTTAATTCAGAGTTCTTAAACAATATTGTGAACTTGAATTAGCATTCATATAAAATATGGTTGTCTAGTTTTTTATAACTATTTTATAGGTATTACACATTTAATTTCCTGCATAAGAAAAAGAAAAATAGGACCTTAAAATAGGACTTTGTTCTGTTAACTTAAAAATTTTAATGTTTTATTAATTAATTTAATTTTTGTTTGCAATTATAATAGCAAAAATGATGTTAAACAAAGACTTACTGCATATATTTTTCAAAATTCAACTGTATATATGAATAACTATATTTCACCTTAGAAAACAAAGAATGTTATCATTTTACAATACTTCAACCACATGTTTTTATTTTTTACTTAATGTTGTGGTTTATCGTATATTACAGGTAACCATCAATTTATGCTGGGGTTAGATTCTGCTATATTAGTTCGTAATTCAAAATGTCATAATTTGATATAAAATTTCTGGAAGTTTCCACCCACTTCTCATTGGCAGAGAGAGAGACAGTCAGGTAGTCCCTTTTGTTCTATTTACCGAAGTTTCTAGAAACATGTAGAAATTCATGTAAATTATGTGCAACAGTAACAAAATCTATAAAGATACAAATTTCATAATTTTGAAACTATGTAATTTGAGACTTCATAAATTGAGAGTTACCTATATATGAAATTGAAAATATAGGAAAATTATTGAATATTCCCATGGTAATTACTGTCATTCAAATTTTACTAGATACTATGAAGATAAAACAACAAATCTTATTTTTTAAATATAATTCATATTAAAAAGAATGTATTGTAAAATAAAAATAAACAAACTATTTAAAAGCAATAAAATGAAATAAGATATTCCATATTAACTAATAATAATAATTTTTCTGAATTCAATAAACTTTCCTGCAAAGTAAAATAAAAGAGTAAAATCTAAATATCATAGAATTTAATAAAATTTATGCATAATGATTGATTAAAATCACCTTTTTTCAAATATTTCAATAGTTAAGTGCAACTGTTCTCTTTTAGTTTTCTCTCTTCGTTTAACCATTTCAAGTAGCGTTCTGAAAATATTTTAGAGCTTATTCAAATAAATTCTATAAATTTTTAAACATATTTATTAATTTACATATGAAAACAAATTTCTTAAAAAACAATAATTCCTTTTTTAATCACTTTTACTTAATGATTATTTGATTACTTAATCAATTATAAAACTAAATTATCATTCATTTTGACTTCAAGAAACAATTATTAGCTAAATTTGTTCAATAATTATATTATACAACAAGAATGTCAAACATTCTTCAGTATGACACACTTTAATGGAATAAACTTTTTTAACAATCTTGTATTTTATATAATTTAATTACTATCATAATTCATAAACAGGATAATACAGGAAAACAGCCTGTATTATCCTGTTGTTTACATTGTTTAGCCTTAAAGCGACTATTCTAACAAGAATGGTGTGATATATATATATAAATCCTTTTTGTATCTGATTCTTGTATTTTTGTCTTTGTTAAGTTTATTATGATTAAGTGGAGTTTGGTTTGCCATTATATAATCTGGAGTATGTCCCACTTGACTTTCCGATACTATTTTGAGCATGTAACTTATTGGGAGCAACAGATTTTGAAACAATGGTGGTGATAGGGAGCAGCTATGAAAATTCCTTGAAAGTAGAATGTCAGTTTCTGGCATGATTGCAATACTTTCCTTTATTATGAATGCCTATGTATTAGAAATTAAAACCATTTTTTTATATGCAGCCCACTAGAGACCTTACAGAAATCCGTGTGGTTTGCAGTCGGAAAAGTTTGCCCACCTTGCAACAGCATAGCTGAAAACTGAGAGGCTCCACAAAAATGTCAATGGGGCTCCCTCTTTTTAATTTACCAATTTAATTTATTTCAAATGCTATCAGGCTTATTGATCCATGAAATAACTTTATGACAATATTTCTTTGCTTCATCTTTCGCTTTCTTTTCTTTGTGCTTTTTTGCACTCCATTTGGATATGCACATTTCATATTTTCACTTTTAGCAAAAAATAAAGGAAAAGAATTAATAAAATAAATGTCTAGTTTATTAATTCAAATCTTCACAATTTTATTTTCAATACGTCACCGGAAGGAACACTGTACCTTCCTGTGACGAATTGAAAATAAAATTGACTTATGTTGAGGAAGGTACAGTGTACCTTTTCCTCAGACATAGAAGCTTACAAACTAAACATTATTTGGCTTTACACTGCTATGATATGCTATAGTTAAGTATCTCGTCAACAATAATATTTACATTTTTACAATCAATCTCTAACACAAATATTATAAGTTCAGTTGTCAGTTAGATTTGAATTTCAAGTCTAGGATACTCTAGAGAGGATCTAGAGTATCCTAGAGTACCACTAGAGCATCCTAGATGCTCTAGTGGCATAGCTGATAGTCAGCAGACCCCACAACGTGGGGGGCCCCAACTCACCCTGAAGAAAAAAAAAACCTCTAAAACCTAATCAATCAATCCCCAATAACCTCAATTTTAATGCAGAACAGTTAAACCTATTTAACGCAGGGTGTCAGCATTCGTTAGCTGGAACTCTAAAACTTAGTTAGCGCTAATTTACAATTTATGTATTGTTTTCACATACATTTATTATGTTTCCGGGTGCAGCGATTGTTTGATTAAAGCGCTACAGTATGTCTAATGCAGTGCTCTCGAAAGTGAAAGCTATCACAAGTTACCATAAGCTGTATACATATATATATGACACAAGTTTAAAATCTAGGATGCTCTAGAGTATCCTAGATGTGCCTGCAGAGACCTGGCTGACCAATCCAAAGAAATGATGGTTTGATATTGAAGATATTGTTGTACTAGTTTGGCTTAGTATGGTCAAGCATTATCATTTTGTAAGGTAAAAGAATCTCCAGTTGCATCTGCATACAGGCAAACAATCAGGTCTAAGACTTCATTCCTATACATTCTGGCATTCATGTTTCCTCTAAGAAGCATGTGCAGGTCTGTGCAATGCCTAATGAAATGCTACCCAAAACAATCATACTATCTCCATCATGTTTCTTTCTTGAATATTAGAGGGAAAATAGCATATTCTTGGTTTGCTCCTGATCAGAGTATGCTGGAGTCACAGTGCAGACCAAATCTGGACACATCTGTAAAGTATATAGACAGTGGGTTTCAGTACAATGACACGATGTCTTGTCCATTTCAAACATTTCCTCCTGTGACAAGAGTAAGGGGAATTCAGCTTTTTGATCACATAGCATACAGATTTCCTTTGTGAAGCCTACAGGACATATTGGAAGCAGATACCAGCATTCTTGTAGCAGTAACAAGAACAGATCACAGATATACTGAAGCAGCACTGCTGTTCCTTTGAATAGATAATCAAAGTTATTGATTATCCATTGCACTAGTAACTCTTGGTTTTCCACTAGTATCTCCTGAATGCTATTTGAAAATTTTAAAACTGACTCCACAGCTTATGAATCACAATACAGTTAGCATTTAATCATCTGACTACTTTTGCCTAACTTTGGTCTGCCTCTAGCCTCTCAACTGCTCTCCATCTCAATTCATTAGTTAAATGATGTGATAATCTTATTCTAAAATTCTGCAATCTTTATTTTCCTCTTATACACTTAACACACTAATTTGCAAGCACTTATATACAATGACTTTTATAATGCTGTATTATAAAACTATGGATATGTATATGTATTATAATAGTAGTATGGATTTGTATATAACAAAGACTATAGAAATAATTTGCATATATTATTCATACTAAGCATTGCACTCAATGTAATATACAGGTAGTCTTCAACTTATGACCGCTTGTATTTATGATGATGATATAATCAGTAAATTCTGTGACTGATCAATGCAATTGAATGGGTTCAATTCCCTGAGCAATTGTCTGATATATAAAAAAAAAATCCTTCTGTGTCTGATTCTTGCATTTTTGTGTTTGTTAAGTTTATCATAAAGTGAAGTGTAAAAATAAATAAATAGTAGAGGGAAATCCATAAAATTTGGGCACTTGACTTTCAATTGCTCTGATTTACAATGATGGGATTAAAACCAAATCTTATTGTAAGTCAAGGACTACCTGTATATTATTTTTGTGCATATCCAGCTACTTTTTAAAAATCATCATCATTTTTTTTTGTTTGTTCCTTAATTTATGAAAACTGTTGTAATAAAAAAGCAGAGTTATATAAGAAATTAGTTTTTTTTATGAGAAATTGCAATAATATGTAATAGAGATGGCCATATTTAATAAATTTTGGTAATTTGATATAAATCAAACAATTTATTTTAAGAGAGCTTACTCTTTATCAATTATTTAATTATTTTCATTTAAGAACCTTTCATTTTTTCAAAAGTTCTGGAAAAGTTCATAAAATTATAAAAGAAATAAATACAGTTTACTTACACTGTTCTGCTTAGATCTCTTCTTAGTTTTAACATTTTTTCATATGATGTTTCATCATTTTTTCTGTTCTATTGATGTAAAACAACGTAATTTTTAATGCATATATATATTTAAATAATTAATTTGAAGTTTAATAATTTATTCAGTTTAAATTTTATTACTGAACTACAACTATAATCCATTTTTTTTTTATAAAAAAACATAATACAGTACAATTACTACTTAAAATAATAAATAAAAAAATTGATTACAGTACAAGAGAGCGTCAAGTTATGAAATATTTTTTTAATATGTATTAATAAGCAAAAGTTCCTTATTTTTGTGAACTAAAATTGAATGAAAGTTTTTAAAGATATACTGTTAAATTCTTTAGTGCATTTCTGAGTCATAGTATATTAGCTCAATCATGTAACAGTAGATTTCCTCTAGTTCAATATCTAAAAATTTATAAAAAAATAAAGCCTCAAAAACTGATTCTCAAATTTCAGAATTAGAATAATATGATTTCTTAAAATAAATAGACAGCTTTTGTATAATTTTAAAGAAGCTTTAATCTGATTCACTTTGGAATTTCAAGCGTATTAAATCAACTATAACAAAACAACAACAACTTATAAACACTGATTTAGGTAAAAAACAAGAAATCAAGTCAGCACTAAGCAGCAGGGAGAGTTTTTAATCAGTAAAAGCAGAACTTTTTCTGTTAATAGTAGCCAACATCAGTAATACAAAGTTTAATAAAAAATTATGCAATGAACAGAATTACATATTTCAGAAGCATAAAGAACAATAAAGCAAGTACAAGATTTTAAAATTTAAATCTTAAATAATGTAAGTACATATTACATTAAATGAGTTAAGCATTAGCCAAACATGCAAAATACTGTTAAAAATTACATTAAAATAAAATAATTACAATATTAAATAAATATACAAGTGAAAGCCACAGTCCTTAAGATTAAATTAGTGGTAGGAGTATTATGCATAAAGCCATGCACTAGGTATATTGTTAGCTTGAATATTCATTAATGACAATGGCATGTTGCAATCTAATGGAAATTACTAGAGATTCATTTAGCAGCCTTCTTTAAATGTTTTCTGTTTAATTATCTTTACCCTTTCCAATTGATGACAAGATGGAACTCAAATTCTTCTAGAAAGAACAATAGTAATTCACCCAAGGCATATGTCCTGTTTATGTTCTGCTAGGCAATTCTCTAAGTTCTTTAAAGTGACACCAACATCATCATCTTGGTGGTCCAGGTCATGATTATATAACAGTATTATATAGACACCCATTCACTTATTACTGTTGCAATAGGATTTGCCATTTCTTAACTTCCTATTCTTAACTTTCCTACAGTAGAGTATCTAATAGTTACTATCCTAGCATTTAGTTTTTTGGCTATATTCTTGATTACATTAAACTTAGATGTCTTATAAGGTAATTTTATGGCATTTGGCATTTCCTGAGATAAATCTGCATCATGATTGATGCAAATGTATCTGAGGAAGTGCCAAATGCCACTATATGTATATGGATTTCATAAAGACCCAATAAGCATCCAACCAATTGTCACAACAAAACATTCTCCCTTGATTATTCACAAGAATATTCTGCAAGCATTTGTTCTAGTAAACTTAAAGATTAGATATACTGTTACCATTTCAGAGGATTTTCTTAATAAGCTTAAAGAGCTACCTCTTGTGAATAATGAAATTACAACTATACTAGATTTCAAAACGCTGTTTCTGTCTATAGAGACACCAATATTCTTAGTTCTATATAGATTCCTCCTACAGATTTTTATAGAACTGATTGTTAACTCATCTATCTTAAATGAGATTTGTGATATGTTATGAGTTCCCATAGGAGGCCCTACAGCTAGTATCAGGACAGAGATTTTGCTTAGGCACATGAAATCCTACATCCTTGACAGCTTAATTCTTCAATTAAAATCTGCTTGCTGTTTATTGATGATATATATGTCACTTGGTATTATTACTACTGTATATGGATTTCATAAAGTTGTATTTAAAGCCATATTTTTTTACCCTAAGTAATGATTTTATAAAATTCATCATGCTAGTCTTTATTTATAGAGCATTGGGTGAAGATGCTGAGAAAAATGAACAGAAAGTTGCCTTCTTAAACTTTAAAAAATCATGACTAAGCAGGAATAAAAACAAGCCTATATGTCAGCTTTCTGTAAGCAACAGTCTCGTAATGTTCTTCAGTCTTTAATCTGGACATCAAAAAAATGGATAATTTAAAAAATACCAAACCACCACTTCCGACATCAAAAAGAGCAGGCACATATGTAATTCCGATTTATAACAAAGACCGTAACAGACAGGAAGTGTATGTAGGTAGTACTACCAGGTCGCTCTGCACCCGTTTAAAAGAACATCGTAATGATATAAAAAATGCTACTTTTTCTACGGCCCTCGCAAAACATTTTTACTAGTACGACCTGGATATAAATTGGGATCAATAGTTCGCCACTTAGATAAGGTAGTAAAAAAGAAGGTAGTAAAAAATAAGGTAGAAGATAAAGTCGCTGAGGCCCTTGTCATTGCTACCTATAAGAAAAAAGCTTATGTTATCAACGACAACCTTCATACCACCGTACCAGCACAATGGTTCCTATAAAACTAATTAATTCTATCCTTTGTAACTGGGTCTACTGTTATTTATATTTATGTATTATTATTATTATTCTTAATGTTGTAAAGCTTGTTAATTTTATTTTATTTCTAATGTTTAATTTGTATTAATTAGAATATTGTTGAAGATGGTGTATACCAAAAACATTCTAAGAACATATTTAAATTTTATATCGGAACATCTGTTATTGCACATTTTAGAATTTAACCAAAATAAAATAGATGAATAATTAATTAAAATAGTCCTAATATTAATATAACTGATGTGGTAACCAACTTTACTTTTGATATTGTATGCATATTCATTTGACTGTTCAAGTTATCTTACATATTTTGTATAACGTACAACCATGCTGCTGACAATTCTTCTGTTGTTTTTTCATTAATTACATTAACCTTCTTACTTCTTTTCAAAATTTCCAATGTTTCTGTAAAGAATCTTTCTTAATGATTTATACATTTTTCTAACTATTCTGGCATCTTGCCATCTTATTGTGATGTCATTCTCATAAAATCTCATTGCTGAAACAGTATTCAACCTACCTTGCTCTATGTCTCTTTGGTGTTCTTTTAACCTATCTTGGAGATTTCTTTTAGTTACTCCCTATGTAGTATTCTTCTTGTTTTAAATCCCTATTTTCTATTGGTATTTGATATACTCCTTGTTTTTCTATTTCTTCTTTCTTATATTTTTCATTCCTTAATATATCAAATACAGTGGCAGCTCTTATAAGGACTATTCTCTTATTATGCTTTTTAATTAGATTTTTAATGGTTTTGAAGTTATTCATGCAGTATGGGAGCTTTATGTAATATCTTGGTTTTTTTCTTTTTAACATATTTTACACCCCTTTCCAGTCAGGGAGATTACTAAGGGGATGGGGCCAGTTCCAACCATGGGCTGCACCCACACCCATGGAAGGGGGCTGGATGGAGAAGGACGAGGATCGTCGGGCTGGGCCCAGTACTCTGTAAAAATCCGGGAGCAGACCCAGATCATCCTGCCGACAGCTTTACCACTCGGCCATCTGGCCGCCAGTGGTCTTGGTTAGTGTTGGTTGTAAGTGTGTTGGTTGAGGCACTCTGATGTTGTATGTTATCCATGTTTTGCTTATCAATGTTTTTTGAAACTTTATTAAATATTAGTTGTGTAAAAGCCTTCTTATAACCATGTTTTTACCACATTCAAAAACTGCACTTATTTCCTCTTCTCAACACTCAGCTGTATTACAGTGCATGACAGACCTTTTAAAATAGGTCAGAAGTGCTAGAATTTATTAGATTCTTGAGAATAAACAAGGGAGAATGTTTTGTTGTGACAATTGGTCAGATGTTCATCAGGTCATTTTGAGTCTGTGTGGAAACTTTGTACTATTGATGTTGGCTATTATTAGCTGAAAACAAAACATGCATTTATTAAAAAAAATAAATTAGAATAATTTAGAATATTGTATTTAATTAAGTTAGTAAGTGTGTTGGTTGAGGCACTCTGATGTTGTATGTTATCCATGTTTTGCTTATCAATGTTTTTTGAAACTTTATTAAATATTAGTTGTGTAAAAGCCTTCTTATAACCATGTTTTTACCACATTCAAAAACTGCACTTATTTCCTCTTCTCAACACTCAGCTGTATTACAGTGCATGACAGACCTTTTAAAATAGGTCAGAAGTGCTAGAATTTATTAGATTCTTGAGAATAAACAAGGGAGAATGTTTTGTTGTGACAATTGGTCAGATGTTCATCAGGTCATTTTGAGTCTGTGTGGAAACTTTGTACTATTGATGTTGGCTATTATTAGCTGAAAACAAAACATGCATTTATTAAAAAAAATAAATTAGAATAATTTAGAATATTGTATTTAATTATCAGATGTAAAGTAATTTCGAATATCCTGCTGAAGTAATTTCAATGCAGATTCCTCTTAAAATGTTCGCATTTATTGAGTGACTCAAAAATATTGTCAGGCATATTTTCTGCAAATCAAAACCCTTGGCGAATTGTTTCAAATGCAGCCATTATTTCTTTTTTGGAAGGTGTAGGAACTTCTATTTCATCTGCCTCATTGTCTTTATCTTGATTTTCACTATCTTTTATTGAACTTAAAATGTCACCATCTGTTGGATATTCTGCTGCAATAACATCTTCATCCACGTTTAAATATTCATTAAGTGAGATTTTGTCATTTATTGTGCCATTATTCAAACGAATTATTACAGGCTCTTTTCTAATTGAATAATTGCTTTTAAAGGAAATTCAATACAATTATTCAAAAGAATTATTACAGGCTCTTTTCTAATTGAATAATTGCTTTTAAAGGAAATTCAATACAATATATAACAAGTTTGAAAATCCTATTTCAAAATTTTATTATATAACATAGATAGGTAACATTTCAATAATCTGAGGTAAAGTTCTTCCCTTAAAAAAATATATGAATTTGAATCATATCTAGAAATAAATTATTTAATCAAAAAAATATTTAAAAATAAATGTTCATATTAAAACAAGCACAGTTTTTTGTAGTTAGAACTAAAACATTTATTGAAGAAGCAAAACTATAGCAACATATTACAGATGATTGTATAAGTGCTTTAGTTATTAAAAATTTCATAAATTATATAAAACTAAAATAAAAATTCGAAAAATTATCAATCAATGCAGATATATGCATATATACAAAATACTACTTAAAAAATACTATTTAAAAATATCTTTCGCTTCTGAAGTTCATTTGCATGTAGGAATTACAAATTAATAATATTTATCTAAAGTGTGGAGGATTATTTTTATAATAAACTATTCATTTTACTTAGATATGATTTCTATTTTTACATTAATTACTATATTTTGTATAGAACAATTCAGCTATTTATAATTGAATTTTGTTTGCAGATATTCAAGTTATATAATTTCACATGTAATAATCAATTGTATTAAATGAATTTTACATTTTTTTTTTTTGGATCAAAATAAATCGCTTAGGCAAAATATTTATGCAATTTAAAAAAAATGTTTTCTTATCTACTTCCTTCATCTTTAACAAATTCTTATCTTAAGTTGGATCAAAATAAATCGCTTAGGCAAAATGTTTATGAAATTTAAAAAAAATGTTTTCTTATCTACTTCCTTCATCTTTAACAAATTCTTATCTTAAAAAAATTCTAATATAAAATATTTTTCAATCAACATTATAATTTATTGCAATATTATAATTTTTTCAATAGTCTGTATCATTAATTCTACTATAACAATAATTAATGATGATTCTAGCAATAACTAATTATTAGTTGGTACCACTATCACATTATATATTCATAATAACTATTATAATATCAAACATATTGTACATATATTATAATAGTTTTATGTATGTATGTATGTATGTATGTATGTATGTATGTATGTATGTATGGTATGTATGTATGTATGTATGTATGTATGTATGTATGTATGTATGTTCTGTATGTATGTATGTATGTATGTATGTATGTATGTATGTATGTATGTTCCCTCTCTTTACGCGATTATTTGGTTCTATGAAATAATTGCGTAAAATGAAATCGGGTAAAGTGATTTGAATTTAGTATGGGTGAGATTGGGATAGGGATTTCTTTAGAAGGATAAAAAAAATGAAAACTTTACACCTATGAACAAAAGAAATTTTAATGAATGAATGGTTGGATGAATGAATTTAATTAATACAATGTCGTAAACACCTAAACACTATATAATTCTCACAGGCTTCAATCCAATGATGAATGGACTGGGTCTGTGAATCTAGATCATCATTCTCTTGTTCTCTTGAAGTTCCTATAATGATAAGGCTGATGATCTTCAACTTTTTTAGTGAAACTGTTGAGACTCAGCTGGTGGCAGCATTCTTCTCTCTATAAAGCTCTTTATAACAAGCCAAAGAATTCTGAATTTTTTTTGCAACTTTGGCACTTTTAGTCTCATTAGGATAATTTCCTTCAATTATTCTGATGGCACTCTGAATGTGTTTAAAAAATTCAGTCATTTGTTTTGTTGTAAGCTGTTTGATGGGCTCAGCAACAAAGGATTCCTGATTTCTGGAAATGGAAATCATCATCATTCATGTTGCTTTTCATTAATGAGCTCTGATGAGTGGAAATTGAGCATTTTATCCACAATTGTTTCATCTACATAACACAATTTTTAAACAAAATTTTTTTAATTTAAAAAGTTAATTTATTTTTGAAAATCGTATTATAGTGAAAACATGTAAAGTAAGATCCAAATAACAAGGGATACCTGTACATCCTTACTAAAATATAACATTTATATGCTGTATATATACCGGGTGTTTTATGTATATTTAAATCATGTAATAAATATTTTGATTAAATGTTTTTCAAAATGCTGCTAATAGTGCTTCTTATTTCTATTATACTTTTTACAAACAAGCAATGGACTTTTAAACATTGTTTTTTGTTATATGAAGCTGAGCCAAATGACTTTTAAATGGAACAATAAACATACCTGCATGAAGATAGCAAAATCCTAACCTTTCTTGAAGAATATAGAACCATCAAAGTTTACTTCATGTCAATCTTTAAATTAAAGCTGCCAATAAATTTGGTTAGAATTCTATATAATACTAAACTAATCTGCTTTAAATATGCAATCATGGATGCAAAGAGGAGATATTTTTCTCACAAGTCACAAAGATATTCTATGTTTCTCTCCCTCCAGGAACAAAACTCCCAATCTTCCTTCAATGCTTAGATATCATTCACTCCCAAATGGATGATCTAACTAGAAACTCTATCACATCCATATTAAAAAACTGAAATGGATACTGCTAAGTAGGACAGCCTGCAAATTTTTTTTTGCTTTACATAAAACAGTCTCAATAATTGGTGAGATCCCACTACTGAAGTTATGTCAAAGAGTTTATTGAAAAAGGGTCCTCATATGCACTTAAACAACCTACAGGCATGGTAAGACTAATTCCTACTCTAGAGTGATTTTTAAATCCTTTTGATGCAATAAACATAAAGATAGGACAATGTGGAAATTTGTGAATGAATATAATATAAGCTTCAAAAAAAAAATAAAATCCATCTCTAAACCTGATTCTCACTATGAAAAGCCTTCCTGCTAAGAACTCTGGAAAGAATTAATGAACAAAACCTGACCATTACATATGAAAATAAAACAAAAATTCTTGCTATTTTAGAAACTACATATTACAATTCTATATTTAAATTTTACATTGCCGATTTGAAAGCTACTGAACTTAAACAAGCTCTGACAAAAGTTTCAATTATATAAATGAATGATGCACAGCACAATTTAAGTGGAAAAAAAACTTAATATATTAAAGAATTAGAGTACTTTCAGCTTTGATAAGTCATCTTCAATAAGTTTACATTAATTAATTCTTTAATAATTTAAGTTTTTTTCCACTTAAAATTGTGATGCATCATTCATTTATATAATTGAAACTACAAGTGAAATGACAATAAATAGAAATTATCTGGCAAAAGTATTAGTATCTAAAAAGTAAGTAATGTTTTCACAAAAGTAACCATTACATAAGCCAGTGGTTCTCAACAGTGCTACTACAAGTTTGCTGCCAAACCTCTGATGGTGTTCTGTGAAAAATTAAGAATGAATTGTATGTATGTAATTGTGTGAATCATATGCAAAATATTAAGAATGAATTGTATTTATGTAATTGTATGAATCATATATATGTATAGTGAAACGGGGATGGCTGGATATCCCTTTTGCAGTCGAACCACTGTACCAATTCCTATAAGTAGGGTATCATTAGAAAACTTTAACTCTTGAATTCCTACGACAAAAAATTTTTTGTCGTTATTCATAATTTAAAAATTAAGGAATAAAAATTAAATTTTAAAATTTATAGTTTCTTTAAAAAGACAAAATTTGCGGGTGGCGCTATAACTTAATAAGGGCCACCATTTAATGAGCTGGTGTACAAGTATGTCTATAATCTGAATGTAATAAATAAGAATACAATAATCGGTTAATAAAATTTTGTTGTTAAATCTAAATTATTATTTAAAATACTTAGGTGTGCTGCCAAATTTTAAAATATTAATTTAGGTATGCCGCCAAATTTTAAAATATTAAAATGTGTTCCTGAACGTGTGCCACCAAATTTAAAAATATTAAAATGTGTTCCTCAACAGAAAGATGTGCCACCAAATTTTAAAATATTAAAATGTGTTCCTCAACAGAAAAAGTGCTGCCAAATTTTAAAATATTAAAATGTGTTCCTCAACAGAAAAAAGGGTAAAAATGACTATGTTAGATAGTTAATGAATGGGACCATTGCCTCATTTTGTTATCTGACATAAGCCAAGGAATACCTATAGGTTTTATAGTCAATAAAATTCATCTTAATACTATTTGATATTTGAGTGATTTTTTCAAATAAAAATCTTAAAATAATCAACATTTATATATTCTTGTATGTTTTTATAATACTTTTTTAAGCTTACAATAAATTTAAGCACTAAAAGCAGTGAGTTAAAAAACAAACTTTACTAAACTGTAGTCTACGACAAACAAAATTTTTTGTCGTTATTCATAATTTAAAAATTAAGGAATAAAAATTAAATTAAAATTATAGTTTCTCTAAAAA
>AYEL01072908.1:0-21263 GCA_000484575.1 Olivierus martensii
CGGAGCTTTGTTAGTAAGACTGGTCTACGCTTACAACTCGCATTAATCGAATATTTGCTCGCACTAACTGAAAAACGGTATCAATTTTATAAATCGCACTAATCAAAATCGCATTATTCGAACTCGTACTAATCGAGGCCTACCTGTATTTAGAAGTTCAATATATGCAGGTCTGACTGTAATTATTACCCACTGAATTAGATGAAATTTTGCAATATGATATATAATGTACTCTATTTTTATTCATCAATTCAAATTAAAAGGTAAAGATACCCAACAATGTTTTTAATAAATAATTTAAACTGTTATTGCATTTGTTTTTGTTAAATAATGAGGAAATTGTACAGAAATTTATTTATTAATTAAAAAAAACTATTCTGAAAGTAAATGATGAATATAATTGAAATATCACTAATAGAAATATCAAAATTTAATTTTTGATTGGTTGCCATAGCAACCGCGTTTATCCTTCTGGTTGAAATCCGTTTAGAATGGAATGTTACCTGACGATGGTGTAAAAACCGAAAACGTTTTTAGTTTCTAGTAAATAAAAAAGTGATTCTTTACTGCTAACAGTGCTAGAGTTATTGAAGTTGAATATTTGAAGTTTAAGCAGTGTATTCTAAAGTCAAAATTTAATATTTGAGCACATCTAATTTAGGAGCATTTTCTATTACTTTTGTATTTTTTCATTTCAAGATTCTGTCTATCAATATCAGTATCACATCCTTTCTCTATGTAAGATTATTCTTACATTCTCAGTTATATAGGGTGCCCTCATTTCTATTGACCAAGCATTTTTCTCAAAAACTATTGGGTAACGTGAAAACTGTAAAGCACATGTCCTGTTATATTTTCCTTCCAAATTACAATCTGTCATTAAGATTTTTTCTGCACATCCTCTCACACAGCATGCACTTCAGCTTTGATTTCTCGAATGAAAGTGTATTATTTTTCTAATGGAATCCGATTATGTCAATTTTTTGTGCAATTTTCGTAGTAAAATTTTTTTTCTATCACCTATATTTTCGGAGATATACAATAATAAAGAAACCATTCTGAAAGGCATAATTTGATGCCCACGTTTCTATGGACCAAGCATTTTTCTCCGTTGTCTGCATATTTTTTCCAATAATATCAAAAATTTAATAAGTTTTATGACTATGATTCTCTACGTCCTAAAAAATGTTTCGAATTATAAGATTAATGGAGAATACATCTAACCCATATGTGGTGTCGTGCTTTCCTGATGGTGTCATGTTTCATGCGGGCCTTGAGCATCCTGGATGTTGTGTGTCTGGTATTGAGATGTCTATAATGTAGGTAACTTTGTTTTGTTTGTCTATGAGAGTGATGTCTGCTCTGTTGTGGTGTATGGTTTTGTCTGTTAGGATTGTTCTGTCATAATAAATCTTATGTGTTGAGTTTTCTAGGATTGTGTCTGGTATGTATTTGTAGTATGGTATAAGTGTGTTTATTAATTTGTATTTGGTTGCAAGCTTTTGGTGTATTATGTTTGCTACTTGGTTGTGTCTGTGCAGGTAATCTGTTTGTGCAAGCAGCTTCGAGGCCTATCTGTACAAAATTTCTTTGATATATATGTACACTAGGCATTGTGTGCAAGTATAAGCATGTGCATGCACACATTTAAATAATAAATTTCTTTGATATGTATGTACACTAGGCATTGTGTGCAAGTATAAGCATGTGCATGCACACATTTAAATAATAATAAAATTTTCATTTCTATTATCTTATCCAATTGATTAGATAGCTGCACAATTTTTCTTGTTGTTTTGATGATTTTATTAAATCTCCTTAATATAAGCTTAAGATAACTTTTAAAAAGTGAATACTTTTTCTCATAAATAATTATTTCAAAACTTATTTGTATAATATAAAATTGAAAATTATGTTTAATAACTTATAAAAATAGCAAGTTTTATAATAAAATTAAACTCAATCAGAGTTTTTAAAACTTAAATATCTGTTAGATTTGATTCTAAATCTCATCAGTAAATACTTCTTAATCTACTTAGAAGGTTGTGGCAGTGAATAGGTTTTTATCATTATCATAAAAATTTTTAATTACTATAAATTTAATAAAATGTTTAAAAATTCTTAAATACAGTATGTCCCAATTTACACAGTTTTGACTTATGTGATTTTAGAATTATATGGATACCCTAAGTCTCTGTACTTTTGTTGAATTTCCATAAAATGCCAATGAAAATTTCATTAAACAATTTACCTTTTTGCAGAAATATCACTTATGACCTTAAATTTTTTTATCTATGCTTAAAGTATGCTCATAATTTTCATTTGGCCATTTTGTTTTCTAAAGCACCCAATTCAATATATCAAATTTAAACATTGTTGGACTTAAGCAGTTTTCAATTTACACAGAAATTTTCTGAGTGAATTAACTGTGTAAGTCAGGGATCTACTGTATATAACAATACCATGTGGAGAATATATCCTCAAATTTATTGGAATGGGTGAAATTCCTTTATTAGATCCTGTTGTTCGTTCAGTTTCATCTTCAATTTCTTTTCTAATTTGATCAAAATCAGTAAACTTTTTATTTCGAACATGAAGAAATTCACCATATTCTATTTTTTAAAATAAAACAATTTAGTATATTTATAAAATAAATTTCAATTTGTATATTAAATTAACAAGTTAGAAATTAATATAACTGAAAAAAATCCAAAATGTCTCCTGAAATAAATTATGAAATTTAGTATATTTATAAAATAAATTTCAATTTGTATATTAAATTATAAACAAGTTAGAAATTAATATAACTGAAAAAAATCCAAAATGTCTCCTGAAATAAATTATAATTAATCATTAAATAAATTTGGGCTAACATAGCTCTATCTCTTGATTAATAATTGAACTATAACTTTATTAAGATTCAAAATATGCTGCTCCATATTTAAACAAATATTGAAAATGAGTGCAAAGCACTCATTTTCAATATTTGCAAAAAGATATCAAAAATGAGTGCAAAGCACTCATTTTTGATATCTGAACTATAACTTTAATTTGAAATAAAAATCTGTCTTGATCCAAAATGAAATCAGAATCATTACAGCCAATGCTCCAATAAAATACTAATTAAACTAAGAAGATAGCTGACAAGTTTCTATTTCTGATATCTCAATTGTATTACATTTTAATTATATGTTATCAGAATGTGCTGTTCATTTTGAAATGCAATTTTTTAATATTACTTATTATTATTATACAAATACTTTGACAGTTAGAAAATATGGAGAGCATTTACATCTCCAATTCACTAATAATAATAATAATGTTTTGATCATTACTTTTTAAGAAATTTCAAAATAGTCATTCTTAAATAAGAAAAAATTTAACAATTGTATAGTTAATAATAATAAAATTTATACAGAAAAAAAAGGGTCCCCAGCTACAATGGATATGCATTCAAAATTTTTAGTCATAATTCAAATCCTCATAACTTGGAACATGATTTTGCATATATATAATGCTATAAATGGAAGTTAGGTTCCCAACTAACAATATTCAACAAATTAAAAAAAAGCAATATTTATTATTTAGAAATTATTTAGAATAAGGAAAACATGCATCTTGCTTCCTGCTATCACTTTATACAGATAAAAATTAAAAATGCCAGATAAAAACAAAAGTAAAATACAGAAAATCCCAAACTTATTTCAAAGAATACTCTATACATTATTAGAGTGTCATAAAGAAGTAACATTAAAAATAGTTATATTAAAGAATAAGCTAAAAATATTTGTAAAAGAATAAGCTAGCTAAGCCAAATAACTGCATGGTAAAGCAGTCAGTTAGCATTTTGGAAGATTTGAATTCAATTCTGAATTCTAAACTTCCAGTTTTTCAGGAAGAGTCCAGATCCAACTCAATAACTAAAACTACCTAATAAGCAAATAAAACACATGTATATATGATAAATGATGAAATTAGGAAATAAGTGATTTTATCTTTGTATTATCAACTATTTCAATCAGTATTTTCTTCTTCTAACCTCTTCATGAATACAGATTTATATATGTTGGGGAGTATCAATATTATATTTTACTAAGCTATACAATATATAATTAATATATATATGTAAGTTATATTGAAATTTATAGCATGATTAAACACAATGAAAAATTATTTATTAAATGCAATCACTAGCTGATTACTAAAGATTAAGAGTCATTCTAAAGCAAATCACAAACTGCCCATATCCATCATAGAATCAGCAGTATTATAAAATAATGAGAATAGGATAGGCCCAGATCCCTCAAAAAAATTTTCTGAAGTATGGGATCCAGTGTCATTTTCAGATCCTTTAGTAGAAAGCCAAAGTGATTCTATGCAGACAATCTTGATGGAAATAAACTCTTAAAATCAGATTCTCCTATAGCAAAAAGTAAAATTTTAACTAGTTCTATTTAAATTGAATGCCAGAATTTGGTTTGTTTCTAAATTTAATTAGTAAAGTATAAGGAAGAAAAAATAATTGTCCTGGTAATATTTACATTAGGTGCAAAAATTATTAAATTTTTTTTTTACTACTTTGATGAGCAATATATATTAAGAGATATGGGCCATTTTAAATATTTTTTTGAAATATACAATTAGAGAACTTTGTGAAATGGAGTTATATAAAATGAATTTCCTTACTATATGTGATTTTATTGAGGGCATTTCCAGATGCATGTTTGAACTGAAACTAAACAACTAACTAAAAAATCATTGTCATTCAGCATGGCCACTATTATTAATATTTATTGAAGAAAACAGAAGGCACACTCAGAAGTTTAACCCTTTGAAAAATAAAAAATGAAATAAAAATAATGAAGAAAGAGATAAAAGATCTAAACAGAAGTGTGGCAGGCTACTAATGATTTGTATTAATGCTGACTGAAATGATAAACACTATCTTAAGTACATAATGGCTTAAATTGGAGTAATGTAAATTGGGAATTACCTGTATCTATTATTAAAAAGAAATAAGAAATTTAATATTTAAAAGAAATAAGCAAATTTTTCAGAACTGTTATCACAAAGATGCAGTTTTTATGAGTTGCTGAAAATTTCATAAGAATATCTTTATTTCAATTCTGAAAAATTTGTTTATCACAAAGATGCAGTTTTTATGAGTTGCTGAAAATTTCATAAGAATATCTTTATTTAAATTTTTCCAAACAAATTCATAACAAGCAAATTTCTAACTAAATAATTTCAAATTTTTTCAAATTTTCTATGAAATAAACATTGAAATAATATAATATATAGAGTAAAATTTTTTCACATTATCCAAAACCTGACAATTTTAAGCAATTACTTTTATCGGAATAATATAATTTAATCTAAAACTCACTTTTCTAAGAAAATTTCTATCTTTTGAGTGATTAATTTATGCATTATCTAAATTGCCTATACATAAAAAATGATAATAAAATAACCATGCATTATATATAAAAGAAAAACATAAATAATTTTATAATATGTTGGGAAACTACAATAATTTTTTGTACATTTTCCCAAAAAAAGATCAATCCTCTGTTAGACAATATGAGAAAAAAATCTTTCAGAATCAAGAGAGACAGAGGTGACTAAGCCAAATACAGTAAGACTCCGTTTAATGTGAGGGATACATTCCAAAAAACCAAGCATTAAATGAAACAACATTAATCGAGGTCATATGTAAATAATGAGAATAGGTGAAACAGAATAGTGAATAAAAAATATACATATTCGTTTAATGTGAGGGATACATTCCAAAAAACCAAGCGTTAAATGAAACAACATTAATCAAGGTCATATGTAAATAATGAGAATAGGTGAAACAGAATAGTGAATAAAAAATATACATACCATTATTTTTTTAATTTTATTTTGTAATATGTATTATTACTTTTGTATTACATTAATTATAGACATTTTTTATTGCCTTTGTCTTGCCTTTGAACTTCTATCAAAATTTGGATCATTTTATATTAACTGATCCATAATTTCTGTAATAGTGGCTAAATTTGACCTTATTAAACTATACTTCAAAGTGGCAGCATTCAGGTTAAAACTAAAATGGGATAATTGTTATTTTTATTAGTGTAAAATAACACTGATAACCAATCATTAATATGAACTGTGATCACAGCAGACTTTCGTGTGTCTGCACTGAACTGATATCAAACCTACTGCGAGACAGCATAGAAGTATCAAAGCAACAAATTCGTGCGATTTCGGATTTATATGAATATAATGGTTTAAAAAACTGTGCCAAAGTAAATCAATAAAAAATACAGAATTTGAAAAAAACTGTGTTATACTGAAACAGCATTAAACAGAGCAACATTAAGTGGGATTTTATTGTACCTTAGTCACTGACTGACTTATTACTAGAGTCATCAAGGCCAAATTCAACTCATTGTAATTTTGGGCATAAGTTAATTATTATTAATCTGACAATTATATTCAGGAAAAGTATTTAATAGGATAATGATTGTCAAATCTGAAGCTTCAAATAAAGAATTAGAAGCAGCTTAAAATTGTAAAAATTGGCAAAAAAGTATCATTTTTCTTCTCCTCCTCTGTAGATATTTCTACAGGTTGCATCATTCAATCAATATCAATTAAATTTGGAATATAGAAATTTCTTAGATTACTTGAAGTTATCTGAAAATTTCAGCATGATCAATCAGAAAAGGAGGAAAAATCGTAAATGGAAATATCTTTTCCATAAATACCTCTACATATTACATTGTTTGAATTTCTTAAGATTACTTGAAGTTATCTGAAAATTTCAGCATGATCAATCAGAAAAGAGGAAAAATCGTAAATGGAAATATCTTTTCCATAAATACCTCTACATATTACATTGTTTAATTGTTTTTGATCAAATCTGGAATATAAGCATAGCCTAGCTCAATTAAATTTTATTGAAAGTTTGGTCCAAGTAGGCTAAAATTAAGGGTCACAAAACAAAGACTTTCTTCTCTAGAAATGTCTCTATACATCACATTGTTAAACCAATTTCAAACAAATTTGGAATATAAATGTTACTTATGTTATTTAAGGCTTTCTGAAAAATTCACCCAATAAGAACAAAATGAAGGGAAATAAGAAGTCCTTTCATTACCAACATTAATATAAGTCAATATTGCTCAACCAATTTTCATTAAATTTGAAATATATATGTTTCTTATGTCATTTAGTGTTATCTAAAAATTTCAATTCAGCTGGATTAAAAATAAAAAGGATTAATTTAATGATTATTTAATAATCTGTTAACATAATTGTTAGAATTCCTTGATCAGAAAAACAGTATTTATCTAAAAAAGAAATGATATCCAATCAAAAACATCTAATATATAAAAAAAAAAGCTAAATACAGTACTAAAAAGTTAGGATATTTATTACAATTTAGATGGGGCTATTTGACTGATGGCTTAAGAAAATAAAGAAATAATATATCAATCAAAATAGCTTTATCTAAATTGTAACATATATCTTACTTTCTTAGTACTACACTTTGTTATTATTTTACATACTTGACTGATGGCTTAAGAAAATAAAGCAATAATATATCAATCAAAATAGCTTCATCTAAATTGTAACATATATCTTACTTTCTTAGTACTACACTTTGTTATTATTTTACATATTAGATGTTTTTGATTGGATTATTTATATGTACCAACAATATCAAATTAAATATGCACTATTACACTTTTCAAAAATTACAATTAAAAAACATATTAAAAAATGAAATACAAAAACATTGAATGTGTCTTTTGGACAATGTGTGATCCACTATATTTCTAAAAATTTTATAATCTCTGCCAAGTGTCTATCCATAAATTATAATTTAATTGTTCATAATCATTGATTTTGTCATAATATTTTTACTTTTTTTGGATGGCTTTTAAAACTGTTTATTTAAAATGATAAAATTAATAGCACCAAATCTTTTAAATATGTTTCTGTTTGAGATTCAGTCCCCAACTGAAAGAATAAAAAAAATATAAATCATCATCATCATCTAAGAGAGGAGTAAATAAATAAATAAAAATTATATAAATTCATTCATTCTTTTCATAAAATCACTACTAAAAAAAATAAATACACCTCAAATTGCACAATACTAAAATAGTATGACTTCAGTTCGTTCAAAAATATGTGACAAATTTTCACTTTATATAGCAAAATTTCAATTTAAATACAATTTAAGAGTAGCCAAAAAAGTATGTTTATTAAAAAAGCAGAATTGGCAAAAATGAGAATGATGTCTGACAATATTTAAGTCTAGCCACTTACAATTTCATTAATAATTTTGAAAATTACTTTGGAAAATGAATTAAAAAAAATTTTTGAGAAAGAAGAAAAGAAGTTAACAGTAGCAGTGACAATTTTCAACTGAAAAGAAAGAAGATTGCTTTTATATTAACAAGCAAAACAGATAAGGAATAAACTGTTGTTTTTAAAAATTTGTACCTTCATTCTTTTTTCTACCATGCCATTTACATTGTTAAAATTTTGTTATGTATTTATATATAAAAATAGTGTTAATTCATTTTAAAAAATATGTAAATTATTTTAATTGAGTGTTACAGAACCTATCCCCCATTTTCTATATAAATGTTAGTTTTGATGATGACATGATTTTCATTTACATGGTATTTTTATAGAACCAATTTACCACATAAATCAAGAATTAAATGTAATAAAAATTTTTAAAAAATTTAAAATTTTATATTTTAAAAAAATCTAAATAAAACAATTTTATAAAATATATTTTACTATTAATTAGCATTATCAATTATAATATATTGTATACTAACATTTAAATTTAATAATAGCTTACCAGTCCCATTATTATGTATTAGTTGCAAAATCAAAGGTCGTCTCGTAACAATTCCTGATCCTCTCGGCAAAAAATCTCTAATAAATAAACAGCACTTTATGTCTTTAATAAATCAAAAATTTTATTTTATTTAAAAAGAAAATATAATCTAATATTTATTCAATATAGTAATATTATAAATTACAAGAAGATAAACAAAAGTAATTATTAGTGAATTTGTCATCTTTAATGAATATTTTAATTTGAGTTTATAGCATTCATTTTAGATATGGAATAGAAATTCAAATAAAATACATACTACAGGAACAATTATTTGAAATAAGTTTAATTTGTTAAGTTTTATCTATTAAACAATTCCATAGCTATAACAGGAAAAACTTGGAATAAAACTTACAAAATTAGAATCAACTTGATTTTCTTTATGTGATATGTTTCATAGATTTTTTGAGGGGAAAAAAAGCAATTAATAGTTCTTTAGAAAATTGTGTTTTACAAAAATGCAAATAATATATTTTTAGGAATTTATCAGTCTACTTCCTAAAAAAATATGAAGTATATAAGGCCACCTATTTAACTCTCCATCCACATCAATAACCTTTGAACTAATTAGTATATTTTCATGAAATTTAGTAGTAATATTCTGACATTAAAGTTAACTTCAGTGTCACATTAGTCATATTATTTAACCTTCTAACTTCAAACATTAAAAATAGTGAATGTTAATACTTCTTAGATACTCTCTTAGTATATTCTGAACTATTATTGTATTTTTATGAAATTTAGCAGAATCGTCAAGCACTGAGCATACTCTTGATGCGACATCGATTAATTCATCATCTTCAACCACTTAAAATGGCAAATTTTTAAATAACAAAATGGTTTCTCCTCAATAACTTTTTGGATTATTTGATGGAATTTTATAAAGTTTAAATAGTAGTCAAGTTATTAAAATTAAATTTAAAATATAAATTAATTTTCCAAAATTAAACAAATAAAAATTAAATACAGTTAAAAATTACAAATATATTAAAACAATATGCAAAACATAAAATCTAAAGAATTCAATGAATTAATATCTTATAGTAGTTTTGCAGCTTTCATAGGCTTATTATTAGGTCACTGCAAATAACCTGTTTTTAGCAATTTGAAGCATTTCATTTACTAATTGAAGAGTGTGATCCCAAAACACGTTCAGTCTGTTTTTGTTAATTTTCAGGAGAAGCAAAATATGAATTGAGAAAATACTTATATGTGAATGATTATCTACCATCAGATATCGTGTTTCTAATTCATATGCATGCAGTTCTCAGTAAAATCTTGAAATCAGTCATCATTAGTTTTTAAATACACAATGACTAAATAAAATGGTATTAATAGAAACTTGATAAGTCCGAAGGGCTGAATGTGTTTTCAATTACACTCATTCTTCATTAGAGGAAAATCTAAATCTATTTTGATTTAAGAATTAAAATACAGTAGATTCTTGCTATTTGCAGATTCTCTATTTATGTTTGACTATTCCCGAAAATTTATTTGTAACCACAAATTCGATTTTCAAGGCACTTTCACAATTAAAATACAGTCGATTCTTGCTATTTGCGGATTCTCTATTTACGTTTGACTATTCCCGAAAATTTATTTGTAACCACAAATTCGATTTTCAAGGCACTTTCATGCTTATTCACAGATTATTGCTGAGTGGCGAATTAACTCTGTATTTCCCATAGGCACAATGGTTTAGTATTCATGAAGAATTTACAGAACGTAAATATCACGAATAACGAGAATCGACTGTAGTGAAAAGTAAATGTTTGAACTTCCCCATGAGTACAAACACAATGGTTTAGTATTCACGAAGAATTTACAGAACATAACTACCACGAATAACGAGAATCGACTGTAGTGAAAAGTAAATGTTTGAACTTCCCCACGAGTACAATGTACTCATGGGGAAGTTCAAACATTAATTACTTCATGAGAAAGTTCTGGGGCCTATCCCATGAGTATAATGTACTCATGGGGAAGGCCCCCAGAATATGTAAAAATAATTTTTAATTTGGAATGATTCCAAATTAGGAACTACTAAAATTCAGAAAAATAACTTTCCTTTTAACAGATAAAAAAGTCCCAAGAAACTTAAACTTTTAATGTTATGATTTCATTTCAAGAGCTTCTAACATGAAAATTAATAACCAATATAACAATTTTTCTTTTAATAAACACGACAAAAATTCCCACCACAAATTTATTGCCAACAGTAATAGCTGTTTGTTTTTTTACCACCCTGCTGGCAGAATTAGGTAAACACTCTGCTCATGCACAAAGAACTGAGCAAGTTTTCATCATTACTGTTCTCTGGACTGTGACAAAAATTTCCATCACAAATTTATTGCCAACAGTAATAGCTGTTTGTTTTTTACCACCCTGCTGGCAGAATTAGAAAACACTCTGCTCATGCACAAAGAACTGAGCAAGTTTTCATCATTACTGTTCTCTGGACTGAGCAAGTTTACAAAACCAAAGAGGTATTCAAGTGTCCCATACACATCGATTGGCACCGTTTTGGGAACAAACCAGCCTTTAATAAGATAGATGACTTCAATAGGAATATGTATTTGCATCAAATAAAAAAATGAAGAAAATGGACTGAACACATTTTGGGATCACACTCTTCAACTCCTCTCTCTGTGTATTACTTTCTATCAATATTCTTGCCACTTTATTTCATTATTATTTTCATAAAACTTTCTTGCAAAGACTTAGTGAACTTATCTAGTTTTATGTCATTTTGATGTTCAAATACCTTATTTTGGAAGTTTCACTTGGCCATTCTTATATACCATATTACTTCGATTTAAGCTGCAGTAGGATTTTAAAATTGGAAAAAATAAAAATTATTTTATAATAGGTATTGAAATAAGAAACATTTTTGTTTACTTAAATAGGTACTAATATACATAATAAGCTGAAAAATAAAAATGATTTTATAATAGGTATTGAAAAATAAGAAACATTTTTAAAAAAAAAAAGATTTTATAATAGGTATTGAAAAATAAGAAACATTTTTACTTAAATTTATAATAAGTATTGAAAAATAAGAAACATTTTTATTTACTTAAATAGTACTAATATACATAATAAGCTGGTTAATTTATTGAGAATCTTCTTCAGATATACTATCACTTTTGTTTTTTTTTAAATAGCACCAGGTATCTTCTCCCAAACACGTTCTAATCAATCTTTCATCAATTCTATTGTCATCCATGCATTCTTTTGTGCTCGAACCTTAGGAAAATTTTCCTTGGGTACAGATTTTTGCTTAAAATAATAAAGGTGACAATTTGTTTCCATTAGCAGTTATAAACATATAGTAATTCACATTATATAGTATTATAGTAACTCATGATTTTTCTTATAATTAAAATATGGCCAGTTACGGCATGATTCTACAAACTACTATCAAACAGCAATTGGAATAAATCAGAAAAGTACGAACATTATAGTAACTCATGATTTTTTTTATAATTAAAATATGGCCAGATACGGCATGATTCTACAAACTACTATCAAACAGCAATTGGAATAAATCAGAAAAGTACGAACAGAAGACCACTGAAAAACTATTATCAATGGTCGTTATATTATGCCCATGCATAGAGCATAAAGCAAAAACTCAAATGTTGGGGAGCAGGAGATGGGAGAAATAAGATGTTAAAATATTTGCTTTGAATTTAAGCCACTCCCAAATTTTACATCTTAAAAATTTGAATAAAAAATACAGCTTAAATTCGAAGTAATACAGTAATACTCTTCATTATTAAGATCACAGTTATATATACCGGTAAGTATTTGGCCAGATCCCAGCTCTTTGCATTTCTGTATGCTTATCTTTTCTAAGTGTGTTAAAGATGGTAGAAGGTAAGTAAGTACCTTCTACCATAAGTAGTATAAGTCACTTATACTTTGCCTATTGATCACCTTTTTAAATGACTTATACCTACTCAAATGTATGGTACTTTAATATAAGATTCTTCTGAAGGTCTACTACCTCTAGTATAAGTCACTTTTATACTTTGCCTATTGATCACCTTTTTAATTGACTTATACCTACTCAAATGTATGGTACTTTAATATAAGATTCTTCTGAAGGTCTACTGGATGTGGACACTGAGCTTTTTTGCTGCATTTGTGCATTCTGTCTTCCCATATCTTATATATCTGTGGGTCAGAGGTATAGGACACTATGTCACATTTACTACATTTTACAGGAAAGCAGTTTGAAGTTGTTTTATGTTGTTCTCCCTTATGGACTTGGTGTTATTTAAAAGCACCATAACTCCACCAATTATTGATGTAGGACCGTGTTATTTAAAAGCACCGTAACTCCACCAATTATTGATGTAGGACATAGTGTTGTATACCTGTAGGTAAAGGACGAGAAACCCATATGATTGTGCCAATAATCTCATTTTGGTAGAGGCTGAAAACCCATATGAGATTCTGCCAATAATTCATTTTGGCCACAAATGGACATAGTGCCCTATATCTTCCGACCCACAGATATAATAAAATTATTTTATTTAATATTAACACAAAGATTATATAAAACTAATTCCATAACCATTCTTCACTCCATACTCAAGAATTGTATTTACTTCTTCATTTCATTTCTCTAACACATTGCAATGTATAATACAGGTAGGCCTTGATCAGTGCGAATAATGGGTTCCACGAATTTCTCGCACTATTTGAATTCACACTAATCGAAGTATTAACTATATGTAAAATATGGTAATTGGTTCTTGCTTTGTGAGATTCCAGCCATTAGCCAACCTCACGATGAATAACCACAATACTAACTGTTTAAGAAATATTTATTTTCATATTTTACATTGTTGTCTAACATCTAAATTAATAACTTACCAGGAATTGCGTCTCATACCATATTCAAACCAACCGTCAAATCAAAAACAGAAGTTGAACGCCGCTTTTATGTCACTCAATCACATCCATTTTTTGCTCTAGCGTAATCTAAACCAACCGTCAAATCAAAAGCAGAAGTTGAACACTGCTTTTATGTCACTCAATCACATCCATTTTTTCCTGTAGCGTAATCACTAATCTCTTCTTTTTTTTTATTTCCTGTTTTATCGTCAAAAGTATTCTTCCTTTTATCCATTTCGATACTTTTTAAAAAAGAAAATTCTGTACTATACTGTATGTATATGATAGCAAAGCTAAATGAAAGTACAGCAATGTTAAACAGTTAATGGCAAAAAGCCCATCTTTCTGATGTTTCACCCCTTCAAAGCCAAGTGACTGTTCTTGGACTGCTCCTTGTCCGGTTTTACTAACCGAAAATTAACAAATTAACATTAATTTGATAATTGGCATCATGAAAGGGGACGGACATTTGCTAGTAAGACTGGTCTATGCTTACAACTCGCATTAATCGATATTTGCTCGCACTAAGTGAAAAACGGTATCATTTTTATAAGTCGCACTAATCGAATATCGTAACTGAAAAACGGTATCAATTTTATAAGTTGAGATCGGAAGAGCGTCGTGTAGGGTCTATGCTTACAACTCGCATTAATCGAATATTTGCTCGCACTAACTAGTCTATGCTTACAACTCACATTAATCGAATATTTGCTCGCACTAACTGAATCTATGCTTACAACTCGCATTAATCGAATATTTGCTCGCACTAACTGAAACACAGTATCATTTTTATAAGTCGCACTAATCAAATATCGTATTATTCGAACTCGCACTAATTGAGGCCTACCTGTACTTCTAAAGTATGAATAGAAAGCCACCCTTTTAAAATTTAAGTGAGTCATTTGACTAAGATGGGATAATTATGAGACTAAAAGATGATTTTCTATAAACCTTAGTTTTGTAGGAATTCTCTTTTACTCCTATCAATATGTCTAAAACTTGCACATTGTATATGTTCCTTTGTTTTGCCTTTAGAATCAAATCATATGCTTCATCTGTGAAGGCTTCTTGTAGGGTTTGAATTTTACTGTATAATTCCAAATTACAAAAATGTCATTTATATATCTAAGTAAAATGTTTGAAATTATTAAAAGAGGTTATTTTGATAATATAATTAATGATAAATCTACAGAAGCCCTTTAAAGCATATGGTTATATGCTATTGTGAAAGTGTAAAATTTACAATGACTTTGGCTACATGTCTGTATTTAATACAAGTCTGCAAAACTAATATAGGATATTAATTCATTGAATTCTTTGGACTTTTAATTTTAGTGAATATATTTTAATATATTTGTAATTTATTTTGTTTTAATATGTTTGTCTTTCCTTAATATCTTAAATTTTTTGAATCTATGGAATGGGTGTTTTCGTTTGTTCTGTTTATTATTTTTTGAATAATGTTCTGTAATTCAATGAACATTGCTGAAGATGGTGTGTACTGAAAATGTTAGAATATATATTTTTATTAATAAAATATTTTTTAATTGATTTACTACTTATAGTGCTTGATTTATGTAGTTGCCTGTTATATTACTACCTCCTGAAAATGTTGCAACCCTAATCAAACACATAAATTTTGAAATAAAATTATTAATGTTTTCTTTTAATTATAATCTTTATATTAAGAAGTCAAATAAAATTTATATAAGTTCTCAAAATTTATTCAATAACTTTATTTCAAGATTATGGTTTTGTCATACACATGCTCCTCAAATTATGAACAGTTCATTTACAAATATTCATACTTATAAATGTGAAATTTAATTTTCAAATTCCATAATTTTAAATAATATGATAGTAAAATGCTCTAGCAATCAATATAATGCAAAATTAAAGTCAGTGAACATATTATGGCAATTATTACATCAAAAAAATCCTCACTTTATAATCAGAATATCTTGTTCAAATCTGTGAGATAAGAAATTTCTAATTGATTCAATTATGAAATAAATTACAAAACATGGTATATAAAGTTATTTCAATACTTTTAGAAACCAAATAACAGCAAAATCTAAGTTACAAACAAAACTTACAGATGAATTATATTTGTAATTCAAGGAGCACATGTATTTATTCTTTTCAAGTAAGTTTTTTAAACAGTATTGAATTATTTCTATCACTTTTTGAAAAACTGTTTTTCTATTGAATCTTTTTCAATTCATTTCATTTTAGAACTGTTTTTGATCTGATGATATAAAAATTCTGAAGATGAGAAAAGTTAAGCAAAAAGCAAGCTGTGAAAGGATAGAAATTATGTATTTTATTAAAAAATCTCAAATAAACAAAGTTATATGAGCTGGAATTTGAACAGTGTTATTGTGAAGATGCTATTTTCTTATAAATTTTACTTTCTTCATACATTTCAGAAATGTTCCAAAACTTCTAAATAATAATTTTTATTAACCATATTATATAAAGGATGAATTCATAATGAATGCAATGCTGCAATGATGACAATGAAATTATTATTAAATTAGTAATATATAATATAATAATATATTAAAAGATCGTAGTAGGCCTATTGAATTATTTCTATCACTTTTTGAAAAACTGTTTTTGATCTGATGATATAAAAATTCTGAAGATGAGAAAAGTTAAGCAAAAAGCAGTATAATCATTAAATTTTTAAATTTCATAACCATTAAGTATAATCATTTATTTTAGGATACAGAGAATTACTATGAATGATGCTTAGTTTCAACATCATACTCATAAATTAAAATCTCATTTCTGTGGATGACAATTTTCAAAAATGTTCATTTTACTTCATTACAAATAATTTTCATAAATTCAAATGTATTGAATTCTCAAATTTTCAGTTAAGATTTTTGGTATAAATTTTGCTTAAACCAAACATGTTCCTAAATCTTTGATTAAAATTATATCCAAATAACTTTGTTTTCTTAAATAACATCTCTTATTTAAATGTTTAAAATCTCACTTCTTAAATTTGAAGGTCATATTTATTTTTTTATTGAAATTCTTCCAATTTGAAAATTTTTGGGCAATTTGTAGTTACCACTGCTCAAAATGCCATTGCCATAATTTTTATATAATATTCTGGAGATCTCTGAAGCTATCTTATCCAATTTAAAACAAAACTTCATACACATTCTTGGATATCAAAACATGAGAAAACAAAAAACATGATTATCCCAAAGAAACCATAAATACTTCTGATAAAGACCTGCAAGTTTAATGTTATAAGATTCATTCCAAATTTAAAATTTACAAAAATTGAATTAAGATTAAAAAAATGAATAAATATTTATCAATTAGTCTGAAATGTTATTTTAAAATTAAATATGGAACTTGTGATGATGCTGTCAGATTGAAAATGTCAATTCTTGATTAAAATTAATTGCTAATCCTAGATAGAATTGTCTTCTTTCATATTTTGCTAAATATGAAAGAATGACTAAATATGAAAGAAGCAAAATATGAAAAAAATATGAAAGAATGCAAAATATGAAAGAAAATATAGCAAAATATGAAAATATTTATATATAAATGCAAAATATGAAAGAAGACAATTCTATCTAGGATTAGCAATTAATTTTAATCAAGAATTGACATTTTCAATCTGACAGCATCATCACCTTAAGTTCCATATTTAATTTTAAAATAACATTTCAGACTAATTGATAAATATTTATTCATTTTTTTAATCTTAATTCAATTTTTGTAAATTTTAAATATGCAACAGCAATTATTTTGCTGCTAATATTTTTGATATAAACAATAATAATAATAAGTAACATTTTTTATAATTCTGAAAGATTTCAATAAAACATTTCTCTTTAGAAATTTAATTTTTACATTTTTAAAGATTTTATTCAGTAAATATAGAAATATAGAGAAAGATTTCAAATATAAAAATATTCTTTATTAAAAGTTTAATAAAATTATGATGATGTAAAGTGTTTTAATTTGAAAATGATTAGAATGAATGTTCTATTTAATTCCAATAATGACATTAATATTCATTATTTAAGAAAACTTAAGAAGTTCCTAGAATGTTAGAATAATTATTGTAATTATAGAAAATGTAATATATAAATTTATTGCCATTACCTATATTAAGAAATTACTTCTATCTTCATTTATGTTTAAAACAAATATCAAAGACTAAAAATTGAAAATTTTAAAATATAATGAAATATGTATATCATGTGCAACCTTATTCTTATAAAGTTGCACATGATGAGCAAATTGGCTACTTATAAATTAATTGCCTGATGAGTAAATTGGCTAATTATAAATTAATTGCCCAATTAATTATATTTTAAAACCAATTAATCAGAGTTTAAACATGTGCAACCTTATTCTTATAAGGTTGCACATGATGAGCATATTGGCTACTTATAAATTAATTGCCTGATGAATAAATTGCCTAATTATAAATTAATTGCCCAATTAATTATATTTTAAAACCAATTAATCAGAGTTTAAAATTTATTATTCAATGATATCATCAATAAATTAATAAATATTCTATTAATTTTATTTGATATAAATTTAAAAAATATATTGGGTCCATGGGGATCAAAAAGAACTATGTCAATCAGGCTAATATATTCCAGCACTGTAATTGATATCTATATGAGCACATATCAGGATAATGACATAAAATATAAAAAGGTATTTAAATTTAAAGAAAAATTGCAGAAATAATCAGTAAACAATTTTCTATAATATATAATACTATATTTATCATAATCACTTATTTATATATACTACAGGAATCCCTTGATTGGTACAGTTAATAAATCCTCACAATATACCACATATATCAAAACTGCACTAATCAAACTAAAACCCAATGGGAATGATTATAATGAATCCTGGAAAATATCAAAATTATAAACATGTATTTTTTTTCCCCTCTCAAAACGTATCCATATTGCATTATATGTACTTTAAATCATTAAGCCCTCTCTCAAAACATATCTATATTGCATTACATACTTTAAATCATTGAGGAAATGTATAGATATTTAAAAATTTATAGTAAGAATTAAAATTTTTTTTTTACAAAAAAAATTATTTTTTACAAAATTACATATATTTTGTAAAAAATAATTGCATGTCTTAGACATCAAGAGGAACTGAAGGCAAGGCTGGCTATATAATATTGTAATGGCTATTATCAGGTATTTGCTCACTAATCAAACTAAAAACCAATGGGAATGATTATAATGAATCCTGGAAAATATCAAAATTATAAACATGTATTTTTTTTCCCTCTCTCAAAACATATCTATATTGCATTACATACTTTAAATCATTGAGGAAATGTATAGATATTTAAAAATTTATAGTAAGAATTAAAATTTTTTTTTTACAAAAAAAATTATTTTTTACAAAATTACATATATTTTGTAAAAAATAATTGCATGTCTTAGACATCAAGAGGAACTGAAGGCAAGGCTGGCTATATAATATTGTAATGGCTATTATCAGGTATTAGTTGCCATTCAATTACTATTCTTTCAATTACCATTCAAATTTTGCCATTCATGCTAGATTTATCAATAAATAAAATTATGAACAAATTTAATATATAACAATTAGATAAAAAAAAAGCCATAACATTAACAGAATTTAAGAAATAATAAATAAATTTATTGCAGTGTTCTAATCATGTAGACTAAAATCCCCAAGATTCAGTTGCCAATGCTTCAAGAGGGTTTGAAAAGAGGGGGGAAAAATATTGCACTTGTTGAAGTGCACTAATCAAATTTGGCATTGCATATATTAAGGAATAGTCTCAAATTTTTTTGCGCATTAATCAAATCTGTACTATTCAAACCTGCACGAATCAAGGGATTCCTGTATATGTATATGTTTGCATATAACATAAAATGAAGGCATTCAATGATTTAAAATCAAAATTAACAAAATGTAAAACTGAGTGACCAACTCTTTAAATTGCCAAATTGCACAATTTTATTTGCAGCACTAATCATTCATAAATCAATATTTACTAAGGAGATTTACGCAATTCAAATAATCCTATCAAACCAACTTCCCCTAGTGGTTTATTTTTGAAATAACTGCCAAATTATTAATTATTTTTAATTTATGCTATGGTGCTACCTTCTGTTATTTAATAAGCGAACTTTAATTTTTATTAATTTCTGGAAATTTATAATTTGCCTTCGCCTGGAGACGAATCAGGAACTTCAGGATACCATCCTGACAATAACCCGAAGTTCCTGGCAGAATAGGTGATACTGATGGTGATACTGTAGCATAAATTAAAAATAATTACTAATTTGGCAGTTATTTCAAAAATAAACCACTAGGGGAAGTTTGGCTTGATAGGATTATTTGAACTGCAGCACTAATTATTCATAACTTTATAAATTATTACATCTAAGACATCTCTTGATCACACTGTAATTATTATATATCATTAGAACACTTAAGAATATGCAGTTTCATATTATTTTTGTCAAATCTATTCAATTGCCTTTTATATTGGGTCAAATATTACTAAAACTTGTTTTTTATAATAAAAAAAATTATCAAAATAATATATCTGTAAATCTTGGATTACAATGAAACTAGTAAAATTTAAATATACAGTGGGTGATCGGTTAACGAACAGTTCGGATAACGAACACTTTTTAAACGATTTTTATGTTCGGTTAACAAACACATGTTCGGATAGCGAACACTTCACAGAACAAATTGTGAGATCCGCGGACTAACGGAATGACAGATCAGCCCGATGGTTGCATAATAAAGCTGTGGCTTAACATTCTGGAGGATCCGGGGATCCCACTTCTCAAATTTTTCAGGAGGGATCTGGGCCCGGACCGTTGAAACCATCCTTCCGGTTGACTCCACATGGGTGTTGGTCAGTCTGTGACGATGGCGGCTCTGTAAGTGGCACCGCCAGATAAAAATATTCCATGAGGATATGGCAACTTAACTAACCTAACGGAATGACAAGATTAGGCCTTGTGCATTCGTGGACTTATGGGTAAGTTTTTCCCCGATTAAAATGAACTCGGAAACAATTTAAAACAGTTCAAAGATTTATTAAAGAAGGTAAGAGAGAGATTTTACAATATTTTGGTGTTAGAATGGCACCCATACAAGGTTGAGGTCAATAGGCTTGGGAATCTATACCACGACAATGCTATTAATCACTTCTGAAAAATTTTGAAGAGAGAAAAGCAATCGAAATTGGACAGATTCTTTAATGGAAAATAAACATAATAGATGAAAATGCAAGACTATATATATTATTGTTATTACATATAAATAAACATAGTAAGAAAATTATATAATTTTTTATCTATGTTTTTTTGAGTCTCCAGAACGAATTAATCAAATTCCCATAAAAACCTATGGTAAATCGATGATCGGTTAA
>AYEL01072909.1:0-39673 GCA_000484575.1 Olivierus martensii
TTGTCTTGCCAACTGGGTAAGTTATATCATTTATTAACGTGACAGCTATTGATTATCTACTTTATAAATAAAAAATAAATTATCTCCAATGAAAAATAATATTTAAAATAAGAAGATAAAAGCTTAAAATAACACAAACATAAATAAATTGAATAAAAAATCATTCATGTTATTAGAAGTTTGAATTATTTTGTTATAGGTGCTATCATATTGCAAAATACGATAATGTCACTAAGAAAATAAAGCCAAAGATTTCATATTTCTAACCTGCAGTGGTTCAAAAGCATGCCAATGATTTCATACAATGTTGCTACATTTGCTAAGGGTATATCACTACATGTAATAGATAGCTGACCTTGGTCATTCTATGACTTTAAGCAATATAGAAAAGAAGTTACATACCCAATCAGGCAGGTCTTAAATTTTTAAAAAATGTATCTATTGATCTAGATATCCAAATACAGTGGTGCCTCGCAATTCGTCAGTAATCCGTCGCCGAACTAATGTCGAATTGCGGGACAATATTTCCTATATAAGACTATGTAAAATAGATTAATTTGTTATCGGTCCCCATCCCACTCCTCTAATTTACAGATGAGGTGAGAGAGATGATATTTACTTTATTATATATGTTTTACTATTGTATAACACACTAAATTACAAAAAACACTATTTTATACACAACACACAATTTATTAGCCGTTGGATGTTGGAATGAAGTCTTCCAGCAGATATCCTAGCACCCATAATCTTCTCTCTCTGTTGCAAAACGTGGCCACAGTTGTCCTAGGAACGCCATACTCGAGTTACATTTTAATTGTTTTACCTTTCTGCACTTTATCTACAATTTTTTCTTCGTCTCTTTGCTCAATCGAGTGTTCTTCTTTTCAGAATTATTCCTCTGGTCAGTTCTCTTTGAACCCATCCTTACATTTCCTCAAAAAATAATAATAATTACAAATTTTTTACTTTCTGAAAAATGTAGAATTGAAAATTAACACAAACAACATGGGTAAACCCCAAATTAGCCCAAAAAAGAATTGACAAATAGCAAATGACATCACACAATTCCATGCACGCGCATGCGCCATCCCGCGAAACTCAAATGTCGAATTGTGAAATCGACGAATTGTGAGGCACTACTGTATAGTGACATGAAAAAATAAGCAGTCATCTTGGTTAATAAACCAACAAATGACTATATAAGAACTGCTGATCTAATTGGCCAGAACAATTGAGTCTGCATGTGTGTATTAGAGCCACAGTTAGTAGCAAACTAGCACCTGATGATCAAAGTATAATGAATAATAATGCAAGAAAGCATTGCTGGAATTCCATAATAATATACTATAGTTATAACCTATAAGAAAATCAAAGCTAACAAATTTTTTATTTTCAAAATACCTACCTATATTAAACTATTATATTATACTAGTTTATAAATAACTATCAAATAAATATTTTGGTCTTAATGCTGAATTATTACTTATCTATCAATTTAAACTAATAAATGAAAATTTGTTTATTGATATTAAAATAAAAATTTTTTTTATATTATTTCAAGTGCTAAAATTTTTAAATCATATTGATTCACATGCAAGAAAATGCAGAAATAGAGAATAGTGAACAGTGATATATCATGTGCTACACTAAATATGGATTAAAATGATAGTAGTAGTCTGCAACTTGATATAATCCAATTAAATAGCATTTATCATGAATTAAGAAAAATAATTTCAGAAGTAATCCACAACTCAATTGATGAAAAACAAGGTACAGAAGATATATATAACTCTGAAATTAACTGTTTACTTAAGCATTATATATGATAGTGGTGTTCAACCTTTTTTACTATGCGAGCTACTTTTCTATACTAAGTTATTCGGTGATCTACTCTCTTATAAAGATCACATTCTCTCAACCTGATATCTGATTACCTGCAACTATGCAGTTATTGTAAATACACTTTACTCACTTTGGAGGATCCACTCTCCCAGCCTTAAAAATTTTATTTGTGTATTTAAAAATTTATCTATCACTTTTAATTATTTTAATTCAACAAATAAAACAAAAATTCATTGCATTTTGAAATAAGTGAGAAAAAACGTAAAATATAAAATTAAAATCGAGTATATTATTAGCAGTGGGAAAATGACTTTTTCATAACAAATCACATGGGTAAACTGGCTTTGTTTAACGTTTTCTTAACTTTTGTGATTTTGGTTGTAAAGTAATATCAACGTTTGGTAATAATTATTTGTGTGAACGTGCATTTTCTGACATGAAAATTGTTAAGAATCGATTCGGAATCTGCCTTGGAGATTTTTCTTTTACATATTCTGCGGATAACTAAACAGGAATGGATGTAAATATCCAGCCCTTGTAAATGCTGCTGCCCACCCTCATTTATCACATTAAATAGGTACATACATACTATTTTTATAATTTTTAATTGTTTATATTTTATAACTTTTTGTTTATATTTTATTGGATGCAATCTGGTAAATATAATTTTGTAATAAGGTTTGTTATTCTGGAAATAAAATTGGTTTCCAAAAAGGGTGCGTTCTTCGACTTAGCGTCGATTTCGACGTTAGTGACGTCAGACGTAGTGCGACCGAAAGCGAAGTAGGACTACGTCACGACAACGCTACTTGCACAAAGTCAAAAGACGGCACTTTTTGCCATAGTTGGCAGATCATATGTTGGGACAATGCTGATGGACTTGTTTACTCAGGGGGAATGCGCATAACTCACGTCGACGTCACATCCCATCAGATATTTTTGGATTTCAATGGCGTCTTTCAGAACAAATGGAATATTTACTCCAATATTGTGAAGAAAACACAGAACTTGTAAATAATGAATTGTAAAATATGCAAAGAACTGGGGAGAGTGAAAAAAGGCCAAAACTCTAAGTGAACAAGAAAAAAGAGTGATGGATTTAGTTGGTTTGGACTGTGTAAAAATTCCAAATTCAGTACGATTAGATTCAATTAGTAACCCACAGGAATGTGTTTTTATACATTATTTTCTTATACAATTTCTATCTGATTTTATAAGTTTTACTAAATCCATTTATTTATAGAATAAAGAAGTTATGAATGAGAAAGAAGAAGCTACTCCTGTCTTGCATGAGGTAAGTCATTAATGCATATAAATGTTATATTTCCAGCCTCTTTATTCTTTGAATAGAAAGAGTCATTTTAAATACAAGATAATTCTGTATTTCCATAGGGAAACTACTGCAAATTTTAATTCCTTTTGTGTATTTTTCAGATCTATGATAATATTATATCAAAGATAGTAGTGGATGATGAAATTAGACCTACATTAAGCAGTGTGAGTTTATATATGTTTTGTGCAACATATATATTTCAGTATTATTACATTAAGGAATTTGTATTCATTTTAGGAACATGAGAAGTTATGGATGAGAAAGAAGAAGCTCTCCTGTCTTGCATGTGGTAAGTCATTAATGCATATAAATGTTATATTTCCAGCCCCTTTATTCTTTGAATAGAAAGGGTCATTATAAATACTAGAAAATTCTGTATTTCCATAGGGAAACTACTGCAAATTTTAATTCTTTTTGTGTATTTTTCAGATCTATGATAATATTATATCAGAGATAGTAGTGGATGATGAAATTAGGCCTATATTAAGCAGTGTGAGTTTATATGTTTTGTGCAACATGTATATTTCAGTATTATTACATAAAGGAATTTGTATTCATTCATACAAGTTAATAACAATAAAAAAACAATAAACCGTTTAGATGTATGTATAATATTAGTCAAAAAATTGTCATAACTTGATTTCTTTATCAATATTCTACTATGAGAAATTAAATTAAAATACTCTCTTATGGTAATTAATATTTGGAGTCAACAAATAACAATTTTTTGACATATACTATACTATGCAATTATAGTATTATAAAATGTTAGATTATTTCCTAACATTTTAAATTCTGTTATATAGGATCTTGTTGTATAAGAAAAGTGCCCTATATATACTATGCAATTATATTATTATAAAACGTTAGATTATTTCCTAACATTTTAAATTATGTTATATAGGATTTTGTCGTAGAAGAAAAGTGCTACAGTCTGACACAAATGCTTATATCTCAGCATGGAGTGGCACTCTCTGAACAGAGAGAATTAATAGATTTAGAGAAAGAAAAGTCTTAGCTTTGGAGAAAATTGCAGAGGTATAAAATATTATAGTATATTTGCATTTTTCATTCACAGATTATTTTTTAATTTGCTTTATTGTTTCTAGAGTTTGTCAACATGAACAAAATTTATGGAGTCAATGTTTAAGGAAAATTGAAGAAAAATGTCTATTTTATTTTTGTATTATATATATATGTAAAAATAAAAAACTGAAATTGTTTGATTATTCTATTTGTCATATTTTTATATAAATCCTATTTTGATTAAAAGTAAATTAATTTGAATATAAAAACTATGTTACAGTGACAAATACATTTTTGTAGGATATACTGTGTTGTAAATACATACAAAAGGAAAATAAACTTTCAATTTTTTTTAGACTAGTTAAGAAATTTAACTGCAAAATTAATTTTTTTTTTAATTTGGTTAGTTAATATTTACATTCACTGTCATTCTGAAAAACTACCAGGCCAATAGTTTTGCAAATCATAGTCTAAAATTTGTATATCACAAAAATTTGCTATAATTGCTAATTTGTGAATTTAATTAAATTTGCTAGTCATTAGAATGTTTCCCTCCTCTTTAGAAGTTACATGTATATCTTCAGTGAACCATAGCTGTATAAACAATATTTGGTTTTATCAAAGACTTTAATACAAAGTTAACAGATTAAAAGTCAATACTCTCACGTAAAAATATTTAATATTACATTTTTTATTTTGAGACAAATATTTTTTAAAATTCACCCTATTCACTCCAGATGAATTTCTTCCACGTCTACCCCTTCTTTTTCTAAAACTGCATAGATTAAAGCAGTGATAAAACAAGAAGCAGCCATCTTGGTTTCAATTATTTACTACTAAAGCACGACGCTCAACGATAACTTTAACGTCGACCAAATTCATGAGTCGAAGTCGACTCATGACGTCAAAATGACGTAGATACTAATGTCGAAAAACGCTACTTTGTGTTATCGTCGACGTTTTCAACGATTGACGTCATTAACGTTTTAAAATTCGATGTCAATCAGTGTCGAAGAACGCGCCCAAGATCTTCCAAAATGGTAAGCCATTGCCTTACAGCAGTCCCAGGATTACCGTCGTTAACCAAAGCCGTCGTTATCCAAGGCACAATTCCCCATAGGATTTAATTGAAAATTGGTTATCCAAGGCGCGATTCCCCATAGGATTTAATTGAAAATTGATTGATTGATTGATTCCGGCTCATTCCCACAACCATAGTAAATATTAAAATTGCAGATAAAACTCATTTGAAATGTCCTAAAAATATGGAAAAATACCATTTATTTATTATATTTGCTACAAAACAGAAGTTAACATTAATAAAATGAATTGTACATGAAAACAGTTTTTAATTATCAATTTTCACCAGAAAGAAAATTGGGCTGATTTCGGAGTTTTTTGACAAACGAACCCGTAAACACTGATTATCAGCTTATAAATTCAACGATTATTATACAGATAAGATTTGATTTTGCCTTTTGATGGCTAAACAGTGACATGCACTCGCCGATTTATTATATATATGAACTCTAGGATCTTGAACAGCTACTGATAAGCAGTTTATAGATTCAACTCTTATTATACAGATAAGATTTGATTTTGCCTTTTGATGGCGAATGAACATACGCACTCGTCGATTTATTGTCTTTATGAACTGTAGGATCTCGTACAGACGTTTTTTTTAATGGAATCCGAAACTGCGACGTCACACCACAGGTGTCAAGTGATATATAACACAAACAAACAATAGAATCACACTTTGTTGACCATCTCTCCCGGATTTACCCTATATAAATATTATTGTATTATAATAAATATTATTGTTTATTATATATACTATTACATATTACTGTTTATTAAATGAATTTATATTTAATTAATTCACATTCACGTTAATTCGTCTTTTCCATTTTATCGTTATTTGACATAAACTTAGTTCTTATTATCTCGGATAATAGTCACTCTATTGTAAGCTGATTTGTTTTTTTCGTTTTCTCTCCAGTAATTGCTGATAATAAATTTAGTTTTTAATAGTTCTCATTCTCTTCTTTTGTTATATCACATATCTCTTTCAGCATCTATATTTCTTCTATAAATATAGTATTCCTTCTGAGTTTCTTTAAATCGTAAGCTTAGCTTCATATATTATAACTGACCTGTAGCTGCTGTGTAGAATGACGGTCAGCAAACTTTTTTAATCGGTTAGGAAAAATAACACGTATTTCCACTTATCCCATAAAACAGACTGGAATTATAAAGAACATCCTAAGCTTAGCTTCATATATTATAACTGACCTGTAGCTACTGTGTAGAATGACGGTCAGCAAACTTTTTTAATCGGGCACACTTTTCATCGGTAAGGAAAAATAACACGTATTTCCACTTATCCCATAAAACAGACTGGAATTATAAAGAACATTTCTTAAAATTCCTAAGTACCCATTGCGACCGCTGACATGTAAATGCATTTTCAAGAATTTTAATGGCATCCAATGTTTTCATAAAATATCATTTACTATTTGCACATTTCTTTTTATCTGCTTCATTATAACAAAGGGACCGCTGACATGTAAATGCATTTTTGAGAATTTTAATGGCATCCAATGTTTCATAAAATATCATTTACTATTTGCACATTTCTTTTTATCTGCTTCATTATAACAAAGATATTCCTTCTTTTCTATATTCTAATTAAAATCAATTCGTATATTTATTTAATATTCGGTCGTTTGATTCTGATTCTCAAATTTTTCCAGATAATTAATAGCGATTGAAAAATTAAATGCAATTTAATTTATCAAGATTGATCATCTCGAAATTCAAACATCAATAATATTTTCTTGTATATTATTGATCAGTTCAATCAAATTGATTTAAAATATTAGTAAATATGTCCACCAAAAATAAGGAGTAAAATTAAAAAATTAAACCTTTATTGATGCAACTCATTATTCTTTTGGAATTGAGAATAAAATGAGCCACATATATAGAATATTGTTAATTGTAATATGATAGCAAATCTTTCATATAATAATTGAAAAAATAAATCTACATCAAATTTGTAAAAATACTTTATTAAAATGGCATCAGAACTACAAAATTTTGGAAATTAATTCAAAATTTTAAGATACATAATATTTTTCATAAGAAGCATTCAAGTATTACGTATGTATTTTTTCGATCATTTTAGACCTAGCCCTCCTTCATAAAAATTTATTAACCTCCTCTTAAAAAAACTACAAAATTTTGGAAATTAATTCAAAATTTCAAGATACATAATATTTTTCATAAGAAGCATTCAAGTATTACGTATGCATTTTTTTCGATCATTTTAGACCTAGCCCTCCTTCATAAAAATTTATTAACCCCCTCTTAAATTATTTAAGATTTTATTTCTCCTGCATTTTTAAAATATATAACTGTTAACATTTACATATTTTTGTTAGTATGTAAATGTTAACAGTTTAATTTATTGTTTTAATTTAATGTTAAAAGGCAGTAATAAATATAATAGAAAAAGTAAAATATAACCAATTCTAAATGTAGTGCAAGCATATTGCACAAATAGTTCTAGCGTACAAAATTATACACTGTATTAAAATTTTTCAAATCTTACCTAAGCATTGAGATAACTTTCCGTCTCCCTACGAAAGAAATCATATGATTTTATGTATCCCTCTATCCTCTTAAAATTCCTTTATAATACTTAATACCGTTTAAGCATTATTTCATTTTTCAATAAATATTCTGAACAAAGAGAAATATAATATATAAGATTCTGAATAAATGGCTACGCTAACAAATTTTACTATAAATGTTTAATTTACTTTTTATGATTGCAGTTTAACTTAACAACAAATAAATGAGCAAGAAAATGTTCAAAAAGTTACTTACAGTACACTATCAAACATGCCGATAGCTTTCTGTTAATTTTGATTAATAAACACCATCAGTAAGAATTAACGTTTGTTTAATGCAATCAGCGTGCGATTTCGATTTTGAAGCAGTTTAACTTAACAACAAAGAAATGAGCAAGAAAATGTTCAAAAAGTTACTTACAGAACACTATCAAACATGCCGATAGCTTTCTGTTAATTTTGATTAAGAAACACCATCAGTAAGAATTAACGTTTGTTTAATGCAATCAGCGTGCGATTTCGATTTTGAAATACAGAGTAGTGTTGCATTAGATGAAATAAGCTTAAACATTTATCGCCATATTATATTTGAATAAAAAGATCTTGTTCAAATTATAATATAGATATGCGACATATAATAATATAATTATAGCCTATCTCTAGCGACATCAGCAGAAGCACTAAGTCTATCAAAATTTAGTTTAAAAAAATATTAAATAAAGTATAATATAAGATATAATAGCAAATTAGGAATAGACTACAGTACACTTTAAAAATAAAACTAAGATGGAGTGGGGCAAGTGCATTAACAGGCTTTTTTTATTATAAGATAAGCGAAATTTTGCTATTTGATATTGTATAATCTCTACAAGCTAATAGCTTATCGACATAGATATCGCGCGATGACTGATGCGATTCCAGTATTTACATCGACCTTTACAAAAGCGTCGCTTCCGAACACTAATAGCTTATCGACATAGATGTCGGCGATGATTGATGCGATTCAGTATTTACATCGAATTTTACAAAAGCGTCGCTTCCGAACAGCACACAATTTTGACAGTACCTTAAAAGTGCAATAATTCTTAAGATAACTTCATATTAGATATTTTTTAGTAAGTACGAAGAATATCGGTGAAAGTTTACATTAAGTAAACAATATCTTTTAACATTGCAAAATTTATCGAGAAAAACCCTGGTACGCTCTTGCACCATAAATATTGTTACCTGGGGCAAGTGCGGATCATCCCCTTCTGGTAATCGCGTATTAGGCTTTCCTCGCTACATAACACGTTCAGTTTTATTGTTTTGTGTTCTACAATTTAATTTGTTTATTAACTTTTATATCTTGTATATAACATGGTTCGCAGCTACGTCAGAAAAGCCAACAGAGGCGATTATTCGAAGGAAATGAACGGAATGTAAACGTTATCGAGATGACGGTCGATAAATGCAAAGATATCAATTAAAATTTTCGTATAAACCATTTTTTAATCCATAAAAATCATTTTGTCATATTTCACTATACCATCCCTCACATTTCAGATGAAACATTTTGTCATATTAAGTAACAAAATATGCGCTTTGTTACTTTGAAAAATAAAAAATAATGTAAAGTAAATAATGTAAGAGGAAGTATAGTGAAATAAAATAAAAATATAAAGTGATATAAGTACACAAGTTGTTGTTAAGCAATTTGTGTACTTGCATCACTTTATGTTTTTGTTTTATTTCACTATACCGCCTCTCACATTTCGGAGTTCACTCATACAAGTTGTTATTAATCAATTTGTGTACTTGCATCACTTTATATTTTTGTTTTATTTCACTATACCGCCTTTCACATTTCGGAGTTCACTCCTTGTTTCTTTAACAAAGGGTAACTCTAAAACGAAACAATGCAGTAAAAAGCATTTTATAGTATATTTGTTTCTACTCTGGCCAATTAGCTCGCGTAAATAAACTTCGAAGCGTTTTTAACTCGCACGTACGCTCTTTCCCAGTTTCGGAGTAAGTGCGGAATAGCTAACATTTTGTACGATTTTGTAGCAAAATTAAAAATTCGAGAATGAATTAAACGGTAATAGTTGCGCCACGCGATTGTTACCTACCCTTTTAAATATTTATACGAAGGTTAAAATATTCGTGTTTAAAGTCCAACTTGGCAAGATGTTTCGGGGTAATGCGGAATAGCTAACATTTTGTACGATTTTGTAGCAAAATTAAAAATTTCGAGGATGAATTAAACGGTAATAGTTGCGCCACGCGATTGTTACCGACCCTTTTAAATATTTATACGAAGGTTAAAATATTCGTGTTTAAAGTCCAACTTGGCAAGAACCGCTCCGCACAAAAATACCCCCTCCACTTTATAACAAATTTTGAATTTCAGTAGCTTAACGAAATATTATAGCAGAATACAGTACTTAACATCCGCCATTACTTTCAAATGTAATAATCACGTGATTATTATAATCCCATGATGCTGTTTACATACAAAATCCCCTGTAATCCAATGAGATGGCTCAAATAGCGTTACTCTTTCAAGCTTATCAATCGATACAGATTATCAGATATTATATATATATATAATTCCATTTAATAAATATATACAGTAATTAATTATTCAGAAAAATCATATTATACTCATCATGTTCGATTAAAATTGAATACTAATTTTTCAAATTACAGGAAAGCTGGAATGTTTTTATAGAATTAAAACAATGAATTTAATCCGATAAAATAATCAATCATTAAAACTGTATAATTTACATGTTCGATTAAAATTGAATACTAATTTTGCAAATTACAGAAAAGCTGGAATGTTTTTTTAGAATTAAAACAATGAATTTAATCCGATAAAATAATCAATCATTAAAACTGCATAATTTTTTTATTTTATGAAAATAGTAATTCTAGTTTTACCATTATCTGAAATTCTAAAAAGACCCACAGAAGAGAAATAATTGGAAAATGATTATTATATTTAATATATTAGACTATTGTTTATTTGAGTTCTGAAATAAAATTTTTGTGATTATATTAAAATAGATTATAAAAATTTTCACGTTAGTCGCTCGAAGACAGTTTTAAATTTTAATGAATTACATCTGTAAATAAATTATAAAGTGAAAATTTATTTATGAATTATAGAAGTATAATAAAAGTCCGAATAAATAATTAAGAAAAGTTTATTAATATTTTTCACGTTAGTCGCTCGAAGACAGTTTTAAATTTTAATGAATTATATCTGTAAATAAATTATAAAGTGTAAATTTACTTATGAATTATAGAAGTATAATAAAAGTCCGAATAAATAATTAAGAAAAGCTTATTAATTTTTGGATGTCAAATATGAACTTTTTATGAAAGGAATTGTTTTAATGAATATTCATAAAAAATATAAATGCCAGAACGTCAGAAAGCGGCTATTAATCTGGTGTAATACGATGTTAATGTGTCGAAAATGCGATGGATGGCTAACTTTATTAAATCTACTATAAAGGGTTTTTTATGGCTTCGAGTGAAAAAAGTAATCAATTTTAAAAATTAAAGAACACTTTTTTTAAAAAACGCTCGAAAACTGTTAATGGTGGAAATATGAGAAGTTAAATGAAAATTTTGTCATAAAATAGTTAAATTGTCCCAGAACCAATTCCAATAAGGAAATTTGATCTTCATCCCAGAGAGTACTCGAATGAGGAAGGCGGAAGGCTGCAGCTTCTAAAATGAGATTTTTAACTGATTTTATATTCTCTTTGTTTTCTAATGAATTTTACAAAATATAAATTTTATTTCTTTAATGTATGTATTTAAAATAAATATCATTTCTACCTAAAATAATACAGGTTATATAGTATTAGTCTGATTTTTATATAAAGTTGTGGGCACAACTATATATTATGTATAAAGATATATCCTTCCAAAAAAATGGTTCCGGATGGGCTACAACTGACATCGGTAACATTTGGATACGGATTTGAAAGCGAATTAGAATGTTGACATATCAGAACATATACATTTAATAATAGATAAGTACAAAGAGATTGCTGCTGCAATTAATATTTTGTTGTTATAATACGGATCAAAGTTAATTTTTGTAAATTTATGAAAATGATTTATAAGTTAAGAATAGGTATCGAAACAGAAAAATTGGTGAGATTGATAATTTCTTTAAGAGTACTTTACAATTAAAAAAGCACGAAAGCGAATTTGATAATAGAATATTAAATTCACGATGAGAATTTTTATACTTTATAATATTTTAGGTTAAATATAATTTTCAATATCTCCAAGATACTGGGAAAATATGTGCAATAATTCCGAGCAGAACAACACCGATGCCTTTACCTGTAATGAACGTAAGACTATTTTTGCAATAAAATCTTAAAATTAAAATAATAAAAATTAAAATAATAGAGAAGGTAAAAATATATTTTCTATCGAAAAGATAAATAAATAAATTCTTTTAGATTATGGTCAGATATGGCAGAGAAGAACTAATGTCTCATCCATTGTGCGTTAAATACCTCGAAACAAAATGGTACGCTTACTTTTTATATTTGATTTAATTTAGTTATGTAAGTGTTCATTCTTCTCTTAATTTTGATTATTAAAAAAATATTATATTCAAAAATTAGAGAAAAAATGTAACCGAATTTTTTTTGCAGGAATTCATATGGAATGTATTTTCATTTACTTAATTTGGCCGTTTATACATGTTCCTTCTTCTGTTAATTTTGATTATTAAAAAATATTATATTCAAAAATTAGAGAAAAAAATGTAACCGATTTTTTTTTGCAGGAATTCATATGGAATGTATTTTCATTTACTTAATTTGGCCGTTTATACAGTATTTCTAATTTTCATTACCGTAAATGCCATTCAGCTAATGAATGATGCAGATTCTATTAACGAAAGTAATTTTGATGAAGAAAGATCCGATTCTATTCAGGTAAATGAATGGAAAATTTTATTTAACAGCATTTTGTTTACCAATGTCAACAAATGTGTTTTTCAAAATGCTGTCTTTATTTTCCAACTTTTAACAATCAGAAGTTTCTAGTAAAAATAATTGAGATAAATGAATTTTATTTAAGAAACCTGCTTTTAAATGGCTCCATCTGCTGACCGAAACGGTAACTTTTCTTTTTGAAATAATTTATGTATTTCGGAAAAATAAAATAGTATTCGATAATTTAAATAATATAAAAAAGCTTAAACAAAATTTAAAAAATAACAAAATACGATATTAAATATATTAGGGCTTTTAATCAATGTGAATCTTTCTTAGTTAATTCTATTTTTGCTACATACATTGGTTATTGTTTGTTACTATTAAACAACCTGAAAGAAAATGCTGAGAAAAATAACTTACAATTTTGTATAGGAATTTTTATTCATTTTTGACTGTGTAGTGTTTAGTTAATCCAGATAATATTTTTTGATTGAAATAATAATTATGATGATATATCAAAATATTGGATAAATTGGAACTCTTCTGATTTTTTATTGCAATTTCGTGTCATTGTTGTTTTTGCAGTCATTACTACAAGAACTACATTAATTGTAGAATTTTTCTTCTCCTTCTATCTATAATCTGGATAGTATAGAGATTTTGTCTTTTTAAAGAATTTACAAAATAGTTTTTATTTTTCAATTATTAATAGCGATAAAACGTTTTTCTTCCTCTATAAATTTGAGGGTTAGATCTTTCCAACCTTCTCCATATCGTTGGGAAAACTATGTACGATGTACCGTACGATGCGAGCGTGCGTATAGTATGCCTATGATTTTTTCATTCAAAAAATGTTTCATCTTCGTCTCGTTAAACTAATTATAAGTTAGTATAATTCTTTAGTTTAAGTCAAAGCTACCGTTCAATTTATTATAACTATAATTAATTTTATTTTAAAGCTTTTAATGCAAATGTTTAAACTGATTTTTAAATTATACTATATCGTGAACGAAATAAGTTTTATTTCCGATGAAATTTTTAATCTTTATCTGGCTGAAATGGTTTGTGCACTTTTTGAGAATTCTCAATAATCCAAATCGTGTTTCCATTAGATATTCCAAAACTTTTTCACAGTTCAAGATAGAATAAGTATAGAGATAAATTAAAATAGAAATAGCTAAAAAAAATATATGCCGTATATTTCTACAGACAGATTTATATCGATATTAATGATAATCTATATTTCGTTTAAAAATTATAAATATACAAATTAGTAAATTTTTTGCAATTTTTTTTTCAATGAAGTTTTGTGTAATGTTTTTAAACACTTTTGATTTTATTCGACAATTAAGGAAATGGAAGGATAAATAAAATATTTGAATAGAAGTTACAACTAAATCTTAAAATTATTTATTGTTTTCCATTTTCAGAGGTCGTTCTATTATATTACGTCAGTAGTAGTTTTAATATTCGTGGCTCTAAACATTGTTAAGGAATTTTATCAGATGATTCAGCAGGTAAGAATATAATTTTTTTAAATGATCTAATAATTACTTAATATGAAAAAAATCTAATTATAAACTTTAAAACATTTTAGCTACTTTTACAAAAGCTAATGATAGTTTTTTGAATTCCTAAAGTCTTCTAAATATTTATTTACTGACTATTTATTCCGACAGAAAAAGAAGTATTTTCAAGACTTGATTAATCTTCTGGAATGGATGCTTTATATATCAGCTGGAGTCATGGCCATCGGACATATGTTTCCTCAGCTAGTTTATTTAAGTACAGAATATATCCTAGCAGCAGTGGCTGTGTTTTTAGCGTGGTTTAACTATCTTTTGTACTTGCAAAGGTAAATACAATTATTCTTTCTTTTTTTGTAATTCACAGAGCGGTTTTGTTTCTCGGAAAATATTTTTATTCTCGTGTTATCGATATATTGGAATACAAAAAAAAATTGTTGCTCTGCAATTGGCCAAAAACTGAAGACCTTAATTGAATAGAATGATAGTAATGTAGTTTCAGCTAGATGCGAAAGTTTACTAATTATTAATATTTACTATTTTAAAATATCGTATTCTTCATTTTGTTTGATTTGAATTAATGTATTACGCTCTTATTCTAAGATAAAATTAATTCAATTAAATTCTTTTAAATGATATTATTGCATTTTTTATTAAATGTATATTTTTACACTTCTAGTAATTTTAATTGTCTGCAATTAAAAGTTTATTATTAAAACAATTTAGCTATTGATTTTAATCACGTGCATTATCGAGCGAATTTGTCGCTCGGAAAAACTTGCTTTCCATCTCTTGGAAAATTTATAAGGATCACGGATTTCCGATCCTATCCTTCGCAGTCTGGTCGATTCGTCTACGGATGCGGGCCAACTGTGATAGAGACTAAATGCCCTCTACATTTAGTAATCAATAGATTGGGAAGTGGCGTCGTCTGTGAACAAAAAAATAAGTAATCATTTTGGAAAGTACTAATGGCCTACTTTTCCACTGTGTCCTTCATTTTGGAATGATTATAGGTACGGTATTAAAATATGTTATAAAAATCATCTTCAATGCCATTTATTCTCTGTTTTAATTTTCTTTATTCTGACCGTACTATAATTTTTAAAAATAATTAAATATGGATTGTTTACTTGCCGACGATCGGGAAAGCTTTTGCATAAATTATCGTCGACAAATTTATATTTTAGAGGGAATTTTAAAAAACAATATATATTATTTTATCATTTTTCTCTGCTTTTCGTTTTGTGGAGTTAATCGATTTGGCGAGTGAGCGGCTCATGTATAAACATATAATAGTATGTAGTTTCAGATCAGTGTGCAGCCATCAGCAAATTATTGTGATGGCTGCACACTGTATCGTAGTATTGGCTGCATTGGTATTTATAAACATATGTAGTTTCAGATCAGTGTGAAGCCATCAGCAAATTATTGTGATGGCTGCACACTGTATCGTAGTATTGGCTGCATTGGTAGCCACATAAAAATATCCTTGAGAACTGTTGTTATAGAGGGAACAGTGAATTTATCATAAAATTCAGGCAACTGGGAATTCCACCCAAGGTAGAACATTCACTATCATTAAATAATTGCGGTTAAATGATTAATTGATATGTTATCAATTTTATGTTTAATATCTTAACAATCCCGCCGAGTTTCATAAAAGCTCGATGAATAGTTCTAAAGATATTAAGACAGAATCTTGGAAGTTTCTTTTTTCTGTGGTTTAAATGGTGTAATATCAGTGGTTCAATGATTTTAATTAGATTAAAAATTTCATAAAAGCTCGATGAATAGTTCTAAAGATATTAAGACAATCTTGGAAGTTTCTTTTTTTCTGTGGTTTAAATGGTGTAATATCAGTGGTTCAATGATTTTAATTAGATTAAAAATCATTGAGATAGTCGACTCTATCTCAATAATTTATCACTATCGATTACATTCCCAAATATCACCATGCTGTTCGACACGATTACTTTTTATATCTTTATGCTATCGAATCTGACAAGAAGCTATAAAGTAGAAGACCAGTTATCACGAATCAAAACTGGTCCGGATTTTTAATAGTCTGCTGGTATATTGATGGATTGAGATCAATGAATTTATTCCGAAATTATCCCAGAAAAATGAGAATGTGATCTGTAATTTGATTTCGAATCATTCGAATAAAAATTCTCTTTATTCACCTTACTACTCAACCTATATATTTGAATATCTATATAGTATGAGAAATTCATCAATGATTTTCCATATACATTTTAGAATTCCTCTTTTCGTCACCATCGATTATAACAATAAAATTAAACATTTGCACGATTTAAAATGTTTTGTTGTAAATATTAAATTATAGGGTTTTGTAAAAATATAATTATTTCGAAACTAAATTTTAAATTATCTATGTAATAAAATTTTGTCATGATTTTTATAAGATTAAAATTTGGCTGTTCTTATTTTTTATAGACATCATTTTAATTTGATTTATAATATTATACTGTACAACGATGATATAATGTACTCGGCATTTAATGATCTAATGTTAAAGATCATTAGATTAGTAAAATAATATAATATCAGAAAAATAGATCAGCTTCATCCTTTTAATACGAGGAATAGATAACACTGAATTCGTTTGAAAGAAAGAAAGAATTCACGAAGGAGAACAGTTGACAATGCAGTATTAATGATAAAATAATACCATACTTAAAATAATTTCCACGCTATTAAAATTTAAGTTAATATTTCTTAAATATTTATAACATAATTAATATATATATATATTAATTTTCAGATTCAATCAAATAGGAATTTATGTGGTGATGTTCCTAGAGATTTTATCCACTTTACTCAAAGTCATGTTTGTCTTTTCTGTGCTGATAATAGCATTCGGATTGAGTTTCTACATTTTGATGGCTACTGTTCAGGTATAAAAATTCTCTCTCTCTCTCTCTCTCTTAAATACACTAATTATAATTGAGATGGCGGATGACCATAATTATATGTTTTTAAAGGGATCTAAAGAGAAAGGTTTTTATAATCCTACAATATCTCTGTTAAGAGTAAGTACGATGATGCTGGGAGAAGTAGATTTCCTTGGAACTTTTCTTAGACCATTACGTGAAGACACTTTACCGACTTGGCCCCAAATTGCAGCAGCTTCGTGGTTTCTCGTAGCATTTGCTATATTAATGCCGATTCTTCTTATGAATTTACTTGTAAGTTTTCAAATTTTATATTATTTTATTCGCAAAAACGGATAGATAATAAATCGAATCTGTTTGTATTTCTAATAATATAAAAATAATTCGAGGCAGAATAAAGACGATTAATATTGCATTGTAATAAAAGAAATTATAATATATTATAATTTCTTTTATTACAGTGCAATATTAATATATATAATATATAATGTTATATAAATATAAATCTATCTAAATAAATTAACTTCAGGAAAAATTAATTTTATAAACACCAGAAGAAATTCAAGTTGCTAAGCAAACATAAACTGCTTACCCATCATCAAATTGTCGGCAAAAACATATCTTTATATATTTCTGAACTGTATCTTACGTAAAATATTTTGTATCAAGAATATAATTTAAATAAAACTTTTAAATGTTTAAAAGAAAATTTACTTATTTAGCAATTTCCAATAGATAACGCTTAAAAATAAAGTTTGTGTAAGATATACATTTTACTGATAAAAATAAGAAACCGAAATTTACTAAACTACTCATATTTAATGAATGAATATGGAAAAAATTGTTTTATTTGCTAGTCCTCTTGCTTCAGAAAAATTTAATAATATTACATTTTTGTTCGCTGCCCTTCCGAATATATTTTTTATTACTTATAAGTAAAAAATTTTGGTTCATTAATTGAATCACTACCTTATATTTTTCTTGTTAAAATAAATATTAGAGATTTGTATTTATTATGTTCTATATATAATTTATATGTTTTATATATATATATATGTATATAGTTACATATTATGTATATAATATATGTATATAATATACAAAAGAAGTTTTGTAATTTCTATATACTTTGCAGGGAATAGATCGCTTTCCGTGTTTTTTTCGAGTTAATTATACAAATAAACTAATTTTTCAAAAAATATTTGACTATCATTGCCAATAGATGGCGAAACCAGCGTATGGGAATCGACTCCTTCGCTCGACTCCTTCGACTCTCAGGCTTTTGGAGTCGAACACTCGCGACTCCATTCGCAACCCATCACTACTTAAAAGTGCAATAGAGTGGTGCCTCGCAATTCGACGTCCCGCAATTAGACAGTTGGGTGTCGCGGAATGACGCATGCGCGTGCATGGAATTGTGTGATGTCATTTCTTATTTGTCAGTTCTTGTTGGGCTGTTTTGGTGTTTGCTCGTGTTGTTGGTTTTAATTTTCAATTCTGCATTCTTTAGAAAATAAAAAAATTGTGCAGCTGAGTTATTACTATTTTCTTGAGTGAAATTTAGAGATAGGTTCGAAGAGAAGTGAACAGAGGACTAATTCAGGAAAGAAGAAAACTTGATTGAGCATAGATAATGTGCAGAAGGTAGAACAATTATACAGCTGTAGGTCAAAAGCATGGCGTTCCTAGGCCAATTTGAGAACTTTTTGCAACAGAGAGAGATTATAGGCGCTAAAGGTGTCTGCTGGAGCAATGAAGATTTCTGACAAGAATAGATCTTTAATCAATGAAGTGATGAAAAAGTGGCTTCTCACTTGAATTAGATAGACAGATGAAGGGAAATCCAATAACTCAGGCAATGATCTATGAGAAGGTTAAGTTAATTTTCAAAGAATTGCAAAAGAAAACTGCAGGATGTACCTCAGATCAAACTGAGAAATGCAAAGCGAATCGAGATTGGTTTCACAGATTCAAAGGTAAAACAGGATAAAGAAGACTTTATTTCAACATCCAAGGGCTAATACATTGAGTGTATTACTGTATGAAGTACAGTAATACATTCAATGTAATTTAGTGTGTTATATAATAATAAAATACGTATTGTAAAGAAAATAATATATTGTATCTGTCTCACTCACTAGTTAGGGGATTGGGATGGTGGTCAGACAATGAATTGATCTATTTTTCATAGTCTTATATGGGAACTATTGTCCCGGAATTCGACACTTGTCCCGGAATTCGACACTTGGTCTCAATTCGACATTAGTTCGGCAACGGATTAGTGTCGAATTGCGAGGCACCACTGTAATTCTTAAGATAACTTCATATTAGGAGCTATTTTTTGGTAAGTATGAAGAATATTGATTAAAGTTTATATTAAATAAATAATATTTATTGATATATTAAAATTTTTTGAGAAAAACCTTAGTACGCTCTTGCACCGTGAATATTGTTACCTGGGGCAAATGCGGATCATTACCTCGGGGTAATCGCGTATTAGGCCTCTCTAGCCTCATAACACGTTCAGTGTTATTATTTCGTGTTCTACAATTTAATTTGTTTATTAACTTTTATTTCTCGCGTATAACATAGTTCGCAGCTACGTCAAAAAGGCCAACAGGGACGATTATTCAAAAAATGAATAGAATGTGAACGTTGTCGAGATGATTAATAAATACAAAGATAGCAATTAAAATTTTCGTACAATCCATTTTTTATTTGATAAAAAACATTTTGTCATATTAAATAATAAAATTTGTGCGCTTTGTTACTTTGAAAAAAAAAAAAAAATGTGATGCAAAGTAAATAATGTGAGAGGAAGTATAGTAGAGGAAGTATACAAAGTGATATAAGTACACAAATTGTTATTAAGCAATTTATGTACTTACATCACTTTATATTTTTATTTTATTTCCACTATACCACCTCTCAGATTTCAGAGTTCAATCCTTGTTTCTTTAACAAATAATAACTCTAAAACGAAACAACCTATCTTAATCTGGTAAAAAGCATTTTATAGCAGATTCGTTCGTAATTCTCTGGCCAATTAGCTTGTGTAACTAAACTTCGAAGCGTTTTTAACTCGCACGTACGCTCTTTCCCCGTTTCGGGGGTAAGTGCGGGGTAGGTGACATTTTGTACAATTTTGTAGCAAAATTATAATTTTCAAGTACTAATTATATGGTAATAGCTGCGCCACGCGATTGTTACCGACACTGTTAAATATTTATAAGATCGGTTAAAATACTTGCGTGTAAAGTCCAACTTTGCAAAAGCCATTCTGCACTTACCCCATTCCATCTTATATATTTTTTGTAACTCTTCCCAATCATAGTAATTATTTTTTAAAAATTTTATTATATAAATTTTTAATACAATATATATAATCTAATATCTTTTTACCAAATTTTCTTAAGTTTTCTGATGACGATTTTTACCATATTTGAACTTAATTTTCAGAATATCAAATCAAAATTCAAATAACATTTATAAATTAAAAACAAAAGATATTTGGAACTTTAAAAGTTAATTTAAAAAATAAACTTCCTTAAAGGACAAAGAAATAAAACTTTTCTTTGGCCTTTGTCACGAATTCATTATAAAGTTTTTCTGAGTCTCATTTTTGAAGAGCCAATAAAAATGTGCTTTATAGTCAAGATGAATTGTTTGCAAATAGTCATTTGTTTGAAGTCAAATTACTCGGAAGAACATTTTCTTTCTGGGTGACCAAATACATCATTTGGGTGAAGCGTTTTTTACTCTATTTTCTTTTTTAAACATCATTAAAAATCATATATAATTTTTACCTACAATATATATTCCAATGCAATTATACATTAGTATTTAAAACCATAAGCGGTACAATACTGTATTGAATATTTCTCCTATCGCTGGCGCCATCTAGCATCAATAAAATAAATTATTTTCAAATTTAATTCGAGAAACAGATAAAAGGATTGTAGCGAGAAATATATTACAACATCCATTTAAAATTTAATGATAGTAACATGAATCGTATCTGTGATATAAGTACAAATAAACAAATTTTAACGAAAATTTACATCATATATCTGGATTTTTTTAGTTTTAATTTGTCTTTAAAAATTATTAAATAATAATCGTAATGATAATGTTATTATAATAAATCTATCGAGATTATTAAGCATATAGTAATGTCCTATTCTTAAGAATAAATAACATTCTACAGAATTTAAACAAGGTTTGACATATTTCTAACAGAGATAAGGCAATACTGTAATCATTAAAGCACTAATTGTCTCTATTCACACAAAATAACGCGACATTAACTAAATGAAAACAGAACGGTTATCACACCAGCTACGTAAGCATATCTCCATAATATATAAGCTAATTTTATGTTGAACTCACAATTTGAATGATACGAGTTGACAGTATTCAAATTACTGATTTAATATACCGTATATTCCCGATTATCTGGAAGTTGCAGATTAACTGGGGTTCGTCTTTAATCCGGAAGTGATGTTCAACTATCGATGTTTTATTTTGTTTGTAGTATCTAAAGATTTTTAAATGCCCCAGATTCATTTTTTATTATATTTCAGGTAATTGACCATCAAAGTTGCATTCGAGTTAAAATTACAAATATCGCATTAATTTCTTACTGCAAACAAATTTCTGGTTTCCTTTTTCAATAAATAATAAAATGTATGCCTTTACGCAGTTTATTTATTTTTCAATGTTAAATGCATATCAGATTTTTTCGGATTACCGGGATAATTAATTTCCCGACTATCCCGGTCAATCGAGTGTATCAGTAATAGTTATTGAAGTTATCATTATATTGTCTAGATCTGCAATATTTTATTTAAAACAACAAATAGAAATTTTAAATAATTCAAACGCATACATAAATATAATTTAAAAAAAAAATAGTTTGCCTATTAAAGTAGATGGTTTATTCCAGACCCGAACTGTTTCGGATATTAGATATTTTAATCTTTGTTTATAAAATTAACAGAAAACAGATTTTGATGAGCTATCATACGAAATAAACAATGTTGACACACACACACACACACACACACACACGTAATCGAAAACTCTTATTCGATGTTCGATATTTGCATCGAATGTATTTGAAAATTGATTCGTAAATATTGAAATTATATAAATTAATGGACAAAAGCCTCCTGTCGTCTTTGGATCACGAATCAGCCAGAATGATCTATATTAATCCGAATAACCATTCTTAGTTTTTCCTTGTTTGGATATTCGGATAAAGAATCTTCTAATATATCTTCTACTAATTCTATACATAATTTTGTTTTAAATGATAGTGATAAAGAATTGTATAACCTGTACATCACTATTATTTATGTATTATTATTAACTATACATTGTCATCATCGAAAATTTAAAAAAGTTTTAAATTACAGTATTATTTGTTTAGCTAGGTATTCGACGTTGCTCTAGTACAATAGTACTTCAGGCACGTAATAGTTAATGTGACAACTCTTATTCCATCGTAGCGTCAACATCCTGGCTAGTAATAAAAAATTAATCAATTTAATTATATATAAGTTAGATTAGTGTGAATTAAGCTACAGAATCACAAAGCGAATACTTTTGGCCGTGGCCATTTTTAGAGCCCACCATTAAGTGGCTAAAATTTATGGTGGGGTCAATCGGAAGGTTGAAGAATGGTGTTCAACGGGTCTGGCTCGGAACTCGTTAATTTATAGATTTTACATAAAGTTGACAATGAACCATGCAAAAGTATCGGTTTGACATATACTGTAATTCGTTTATTATATAGCATTTGGAATAGACTGGCTTTTTGTGTACACATTAGTGTACACAAAAGTTAATTTAACTGGCATATTATATGGCGATGACATTATCATCATTGTGGACGTGACATCGTGGTTGCATTATCTATTGTTACGTCCAGGGCTGGGGAGTCGGAGCCCGGAGCCATGGAGCCAGAAAGTTTTGGAGGAGTCGGAGCCGGAACTGGAGCTAAGCTGATCATATTCAGTGGAGCCGGAGCCGGAGCCATTAAAATTTCTGCTGGCTCCAGCTCCTAACCATCTATCTTATATACTCGAATATAAGCCAACCCCCTGACTTTAGAGTTTGAAAATCGGTAAAAATGCGCAACCCGTGTTGTTATTAATTTGAAGTTTTTATCTTATATTAATTAGTCTATCTATCTAAACGAATAAATATTTAACTGTATGATTTTCAGATCTAAATGCTTAATGTATTTTTAATTTTTTTTTTTCTTAAATATTGCTCTTTTCTAACGTAGTATTTTTACATTTATTCCATTTTAAAATTTTCTTCCTTAAATTGATTTAAAAATGAAAAAAAAAAATAAAAAATATTTATCAGAAACTTATAAAAATAACGTTTAGAATAATGAGATGCATCATTAAATTCATCAAACATTAACATATCATTAAGAATGCATCAGAGAATAAAAAGGAGTCTCGTTAAATGCTTCATTAAAAGCGTTATAATAATTATGCACTTTTAATGATGCATTTGATTACTCGGAATTGCATAATTATTATTTAGATTAATTATTCAGGACACGGAGAAATTCGCAAATGAAGTCGAATCGGAATTAAAATCGAATTATTACATATTAATTTTTATAACTAACTTGATTTTTCGTTGTTATAATTTTCTGTATTGTATGTTAAATAAATGTTTATTTAAAATATTAATTAGGGCATAGTCATCATTATATGATCTGAAAAATTAAAGAAAGTTGATCTAAATCTACTAGGAGATTTAAAATCAATCACTAACTTATAACATTATGAATTTGCAGAAATTTTCTTTAGATTCTTAACGATACCGAAATTTCTAAAATTGAAATTTATCAAATTATTAATTTTAGAAATTTATTATTAAACTATTTATAAATAATCGAAAAAATCTTTAATCGATTCAATAGATTTAGATCCTTTCTCATGAGAGCAATTGCAGTTTTTCAACAAACACGATTCTTTCTAGAGCCATGGTTCTCAACTTGTGGAGAAAATTTGATTTTTATGAAAGAATTCCTTAAAAATCAGATTTCCCTCCTCAATTCGAGAATGAACTAGTAACAGTGAATTTTTTGCACATTCTTATGGTTCTAGGAACCTCATATTAATTTTTAAACATTTTAAAAATTAAAATCAGAATGTACACGGCAGTCAGCTGGTGACAATGGAGAGGAGGAAAGTCCGCTAATAGAGAGGAGTGGTGAGAAGGAAGTAAAGGTTTAGATAACCTTTACCTCTCCATTGTCACCAGCTGACCGCAGTGTACATTCTGATTAAGATAATTCTGGAGATCTTAGTAGAAACTTAAAAAAGTATTTAGTGTAGGCACACAGTTATTATTATTGAAAGGTCTTGATGCATATTACTTCATATTATTATTATTATTTTTAATAATTTAGTGATTTCTTCCTCAGAACTTCAACTGTCCTTTCATTCTTTTATTTTTCTCTTTCATGGATGTCATGTTCTTTGAAAGCTTGTTTAGGCCAAGGCCTTTAAGGCTTCCTCTAAGTGAATAGGAGTTCACTTTTTGAATAATAAAAATTATATGTCAGAGAAGAATATCAGGAAATTAGAGATGCTTAAGTGGGGCATAGAATCAAAAAAAAGGTTGGTAACCACTGTTTCTAGATGTTAAAAGTTGAAATGATTTTCACTGTTTATCGAGATGTGTTAAGAAATGTATTTTAGAGATGCTTAAGTGGGGCATAGAATAAAAAAAAAAGGTTGGTAACCACTGTTCTAGATGTTAAAAGTTGAAATGATTTTCACTGTTTATCGAGATGTGTTAAGAAATGTTACTTCAAATTTAATTAATGTTAAATTAAATACAGATTTCGCATTTTATTAAGTTTTCATTTAAATTTCATTATTATCTTATGAGAACTAAAAAAACTTATTTATTATACCGGTTGGTCATAAAATAACGTGAGGAATTTAGAACCTTATAGCTCGTCATGTATTGGACGAAATGTAACAAAATTCGATGGGTGTACATAATGGAACATGCGGTTTCTATTTCGAAAGAAAAAATTTAATACCAAAAATGTCAACAGAAGGATTATGACGCTGCAGAACTGATTAAGGAATGTGTAATCGCCAAATGAGACAGCGCATATCGAGTTTCTGAACAATATGAATGTGTGATTAAGGAATGTGTAATCGCCAAATGAGACAACGCATATCGAGTTTCTGAACAATACATGCCAACGTTTATTGTTAATTACACGTGAAGTTCAATGTGATCATCATTCAGATGTTCCAAGAACTGCATGCGGTGCACAACATCTTTCTTGCAGATATGTTGCGCACTGCCGTGGAAGATATCGTGCACCGCATGCAGTTCTTGGAACATCAGAATGGTGGTCACATTGAACTTCACGTGTAATTAAAATAAACGTTGGCATGTATTGTTCAGAAACTCGATATGCGTTGTCTCATTTGGCGATTACACACATTCCTTAATCACACATTCTACACTTCTACAGAACTACAATCCCCCTATTGGCGACTTTTGGTACAAATTTTTTCTCTTTTGAAATCGAAACCGCATGTTCCATTGTATACTCCACCGAATTTTGTTACATTTCGTTTAATACATGATGCTCTGTAGGGCTCTGAACATCTCACGTTATTTTATAGCCACCCGATAGTTTATACGTTTTTGTATTTTATTAATTAGGAGGAAGATAAATTCGAAACACGTGTTTTCAAAATAACACGCAAAAATGTGCAAGAAAAAAATATGAATGATTGATAGTTTATTTATGCAAGAATATTTTATCTTTAGTTCTTGGAACGTCTGAATGGTGATCACATTGAACTTCACGTGTAATTAACAATAAAAGTTGGCATGTATTGTTCACAAACTTGATGTGTGCTGTCTCATTTGGCGATTACACATTCGTTAATCACAAAAATCAAACATTCTACACTTCTGTAGCCCCAAAATCCTTCTGTTGGCGATTTTTGGTACTAAATTTTTTTTTTATTTCGAATCGAAATCAACGCATTCCTTAATCACAAAAATCAAACATTCTATACTTCTGTAGCCCCCAAATCCTTCTGTTGGCGATTTTTGGTACTAAATTTTTTTTTTATTTCGAATCGAAATCAAAATTTTCTACAATCTAGGCATGAACCAGGATATATATGCATGTTCCAATGTATACATCCATCGAATTTTGTTACAAAATGCAAAAATTAATATTTCAACATTATTATAAATTCTGTAATTAAAAGTGTCAGCTCATTTTGATAATATAATTAGTTACTAGAAATTTCTCTACGGACCTACAGAATTACAATTTTAAGTAAATTTATAACGAGATAAATCTTTTAGACATGGACAGCATAAAGTTTTCCCATTTCTGATTTATTAAAAAAATTGAGAATTGCTTTTCTAGTAGGATAAACTTGAATTCTACCAGCATAATTTACAGTTTTTCAAACCATCTTAGATTTACGATATTTATTGCATAAACATTTATAAAGCTGTAGATATTAGCTCTATGAATGCTTTCTATAGTGATTTATTTTGTATAAACTAAGTTTGAAATTGCAGATCCGAGAAAAAATATAACCGTAATAAAATGAAGATGATATTTTGTGTTTTGAATGTTTAATGAATTTAAAAAAAAAAAAAATCATTTTGCTGTCTTCTGTTAGCAGTAATTATTATATTTTTTATATATAAATTATCGATGCGATGTCGGTTTTATTCATCACATATGCATATCTTGGTAATATATAATGCTGTCATATTTATGAAAAATGACAGCATTATATATAAATGCTTACTTATCATTATGCTAAAGATATAAATCGGAAATGGTCTAATTTATATTTATGACTTTTGATTTATTGTTTTTAATACTATATACTAATGTGGAGACCCAGAATTCGGGTCGATTGTAAGGCGTCACTCCCCACCTCATCGAAATTTAATAAAGGAATTTGAACGGAGTGATACATTCAAAGTAAATCAGACAATAAATATATCGTTTTACCCAGCCCGGAGAACCTTGTCTCCACAACATAGAGAAAGAATAAGATATATGGTCAAATAAAGAATCGCGTTACATGCACATACATTACATCTCACAAGACACAGCAGAAAAACAAAAGGGGAGAAAACCTAAGACGTCATCCTTCCCCGGGAAAAGGAAGCTGAAACCGAAAGGTCAGAGGTGATCCAGGAAACGAACAGGGTGAGAAAAGAAATAATTTGGCAATTGCTCCAGAGATCCGAGACAGAAAGGACGTGGCCTGTAGTTGTTCAGGATATTGTGGAGCCCGGACCAAGAAAATTTTTCTACAGTTCAGTTTTTTATAACTTTAAAACATCAATCTGTTAAATAACCATTTACAACAATAGATTGTACATGTGTTTATACAGCCAAGACTTTGACCGTTGCGGGAGAACTAACTGTAAGTTGAAGATCCAATTACCAGATAACAAGCTTGTCTTTCCTAGAACTGCCTCCTTTGTCTTGCAGAGTCAACTTTGAACTCTTTTAACTATTGTTTAAATTTCTTAATTTGTGTGACTTTTTATTCATATTATAAGGATTATTTTTAATATTTTATTATTAAATATTGTATAATGATGATTACACATGTAACTGAAATTTACTTTATAATGTCAATCACTTTTAATTTTTTTATACTAATAATGTCAATATTATATATGCTATTTTGAACTGTTGAAATTAATAATCAAATTTTAAGTGTAAAACTAACGAATTCAATTGGGAAAATTTAACTTTAAACGACCCTTAGGTTAGGGGAGAGAACAAAGAATGTTAAACTTTGACAAACACACCCATAAACATGCCTGGAGAGAAAATATAATTCAATTGGGAAAATTTAACTTTAAACGACCCTTAGGTTAGGGGGAGAACAAAGAATGTTAAACTTTGACAAACACACCCATAAACATGCCTGGAGAGGAAATATAAATATCTTATTTCAGACAACTTCAAAGTCTTAGGTCAAATCATGGTGGAAGTAGAACTCTTCTTCTTCCACCATGGGTCAAATGGCCTGAGAAAAATAGTATAATAAACTTTCTTGTCAGGAGGGTCCACCTGCCAATCTCAATGGAAGAGAGGAGGGACCGCTTGACCAAATAAGCGAATTTGAACCTCTCTCTCCATTGATGTGATTGGGTGGACCAAGAAGAGACTCCAGGAAGAAACGGCTGAATGTCGAGTTCTACACACACTTTCTCTCGCCTTGGCTTTCTCCATCTGTGCGTAACTATCGCTTCAACTTCTGTATAAAATTCCAGGAAGAAACGGCCGAATGTCGAGTTCTACACACACTTTTTCTCTCGCCTTGGCTTTCTCCATCTGTGCGTAACTATCGCTTCAACTTCTGTATAAAACTGGATTTTTAAAGAAAAGAATAAAAAAAAAGAAGAGAAATTTAAAATATAAAGAAGAAAGAATTTAAAAGAAGAAGAAAAGTAGAACGAAAAGTCTCTCTCAAGGTATGTTTGTGGGCCAGCCGTAGGATCCCTCCCTGTTATATAGAATTTTCTTTGTGTAATTAAGTTAGGAATTCGTTGGTTTATTAAGACAGTTTCGCTTCCTTTTCCGTCTGTATACATATATATTTATGTCTTTGTATACCTTTAGATTATGTATTATTATTTTTATTTACATTTTTAGTTTAATAAATTTTTATTGTTATTAATTTTTACAACAAAGAGTGTTTTTATTCCAATGAACTTCTAATCCTTTGGACTCTGAGCCCACTTATCCACGCGCCTAAATTTAAGTTCTTTTCGGCCAAAAATATCCAAAAACTGGCGTTGGTATGAATGCGATCAATCGTCACACCTGGTGTCAGGAATAATCATAACTTAATTTATATTTTAATAGACCCGGCCCACAATATAGTTCTACACCAGGATATAGAGAGTCGCTCCACATTCCTGGGTCAGTTCACCATACCCGATAAAGAACTGAATAAAACAAAACGACATAAGAACAATAATAATAGTTTCGTCAAAAATCAAGTAACTTATCTTGTGCTCCTCTTCTAATATTGATACTGAAAGCTCTGACATCGAAGAGAAGACAAATTGAACAGTGTTCCCTCCATTTGCCAAAAGGACTGATTACGAAATTATATTTGTTACTCCAGGTATTTATCCCTTCCGAACAGATTGTGGATTATTTATGTACAAAATCTCTCTCTAATAAAGGAAGTTGTTTGTTACCAAACGTAGTCTCTGTGTGGTCGTATGTCTCATTACCTGTCTGGCTCAGTCTACAGACTGCAGATAAGCCAAAAAGCCTGTTCGTATCGTCCCCGCACTAAATCATATCAGATCAATTTACAGTTCATTTTATTAATAAACGTAAGTAGTAGAATATACAATATTTTGATAAATGTACCAGTATACATTCTGATAAAACAAATAGGCTAATCTTTGTTTTCGAAACAAATACATCAGAACTTCAGGAAATGGGAAAGTTTTATTATAAATTGTTTAATTTATAGCAAATTTATACTACAATCAAATCTCGGTTTACGAACAAATTTTCCGAACACAAAACGTCTCGAATGACGTACTGTATCTCGAGTTACGAATATTCAAGCCGTCGACACAAACATTTTTAATGATAATGTCATGTGTCACTTTAGAAACATTTTAAAACGTAGACAAAAATAAATCGTACTGGACAAGTGAGATTGAAAACAAAGTCTAGACAAAAAAAAAGAAATAAAAAATAATAACATTCACTTTCCCACCACCTTCCACTTACGTCAACTCTTCTCCATACAGATACGGTAAAGCTAAGTTTTTGTCTATATTTGATCTGCTTAGTGCTGTGTTTATCTTTTTTGTGATAGATTTGAAGGTTTTTCATTGATTTTGAGTTAAGAACTTGTGCACAAATTACTGTTGTAAAAGTTTAAATAAGCGATCATCTAGGATCCAGCAACGAATTAATCCATTTTACACTAATTCCTATGGGGAAAATAGTTTCGGTTTACGCGATAGATTTGAAGGTTTTTCATTGATTTTGAGTTAAGAACTTGCGCACAAATTACTGTTGTAAAAATTTAAATAAGCGATCATCTAGGGTCCAGCAACGAATTAATCCATTTTACACTAATTCCTATGGGGAAAATAGTTTCGGTTTACGAATGACCTTCAAGAACGAATTAAGTTCGTGAACCGAGTTTTGACTGTAATTGTATTTAATCATATTCAAATTCAAAAGATAATTTTATTAAAATAATAACATTTAAAATAACTTTCTGTTTACAGTTGTAAGACAAAAATAATAATGTAAAAGGAAAAACTAATGTAATAATATTTTTAGTGCAAGGTTTTCCATATAATATTTCATTTTATAAGTAGTTATTTACTATTATAGCTACAAAGATTCACTAATGAAATCGCTTTGTTAACTATTCGCTAGAAAATGACAAAATTCTAAATATTTTATAACAACAAATATAAATTTTAATGATATAGTTCTTCAATATTTTTCTGTCAATGAATGAAATATAAAAAATATGGTTAATATAATAATATATTATAATGTAATTAATAATATTTGTTGAATGGAAATACTGTATTCCACTTCAATACGCTTGACGTTATGAAAAAATAGCATTATCGAAATTATAAATCCATTTGAGATTATAGGTTTCTTCCTAAATTGATAGTTTGATACCATAGAAACATTCTAGTGCAACTATGTGTTCCCACCTGTTGCCAACTAAAAATACGAGAATAATGAAAAGAATCACAGTTACCCATTTTATTTTTATTAACCCTTTAAAGCTAGCCAATCATCATAGAGTACACAAAGCGTCATGATGCTTCGCGTTGCCAAGACGCGTCGCATTGCGTCGCTCGCCTTCTTACTACCCAGTACTGTCCGTCTAGCTTAGCCGCGACCATCGACGCAAGTACGCGTGCGCTAACTGAACGAATCCAGTGATAAAATAAAGATGACAGCTTCGCACATGGATGTTCTCAAACACAAGCTAACTGAAGTTGAATGGAAGTTTACTGTAATATGGAATGCTAAATGATTAGTTTCGATGTTGGAAATAGTATATTTAACAGAACTTAATATTTAATTCAATATTCCCAGCCGTCATTAAACCAACTGTGATTCTCCCTTTCGCGTTTGGACTCATCCACCTTAGCTAGGCGCGGCTTTCGTGACGTAGGAGAGCGACACAATGCGATGCGTCTTGGCAACGCGAAGCATCGTGACGCTTTGTGTACTGGATTGGCTAGCTTTAAAGGGGTAAAGAGACTTTTAAAATCTGTATTATAGTAGATCTACTCGCTTTAAAGTTTTACTATTGTTACTAATAAAAGTCCTATAATGATTATCGTTAACGGATCATGAAATTAACAGAGATCGAAAAGTAGTAATAATATATCTAATTTTGTTTAACAGATAAACTTGGAATTATACTGATGGACAAGATAGTAATGTTCATATTCATCTACGTTTGTGCATTCTTTTGCTATAAAGTGCATCGCTAAATTGAATTCTGTACTTATAAATTTGAACAAAAGAATTCTAATTCACATTTTATCAGGTTTACTTATAGTTAACACACAGAAAATATGTTGTACAGAGATTTATAAGAACTACTAACATTTTAGAATTTCTTTGCTCATAATTTAGGTTTTTAACAAATGCTTTTTAAGTGATTAATTGTTAAGTTTAGTTTCTAAATTTTAATAATTTTCTATAGAAGGATTATGTTAAAATAATTTTAAAAATGCAGTGTAATTCTCGTATAACACGGTTTCGCTCTAACACGATTAGAAAATTGCGAAAATCCTCTCACATAACACGGTTCTTCTACAGCACTGTTTTTATTAATACATTTAGAAAATTGCGTTTACTCTCCTACAACACAAAACATTTTTTTTTTAATTTTTGTGAATCCACACTATACACACAGAATACATATATAAAATGCAATTATTGGGAAATAATACTTGGCTAAAATTAGTCATAAACGCAATTTTGCTAGTTTGCTATGAGAGGGTCGATTTGCTATGATTTTAAATTGAGTTAATTGATATTCCAAACATTCAGTACTTGGATAAAAAGTGCATTTATTCTTCAATAGAGGAATGTGAAATAGAAAACAACTTTTTTATTCATAAATTTTTTTTGCGTATGTGTTAAAGAACAATTGCTTTATAGCGGGTTAGATAACAGTTTTTGTAAAGAGAGCAGAAAAAAGTTCAGAAAGTGAAGTTGATATTGTTAAAAAGAAAAGAACGTTCTCGTTTTAACTGAACAGCAGTAAGGAAGATATAATTATTAAATGAATGTTACACAGCCTGTATACTTTTTTTTTTGTTCTTATTTTATTATATATTGTTTTTTTATTGTCTTACGTATTTATATTTTTTCTTTCTTTATGTTTCGTGTTATTAATCTTAATAAAAATCAAGTTTTTTATGTAGAATTAAAGAAAATTATTTGTTTTAATTAGTTTTGGAACTTAACTCCCTTTTCTGGATTGATTCCGGATCTCATATAACACAGTTTCACACAACACGGCGTTTTTAAGGAACCTATCTACCGCATTATACGAGAGTTATCTGTATTCATAATTTACGATGTTCAAAATTCAAATTATCCTAAAATTTTTACTTTATATATGTTGATTATTACATTACATTAGAGTAGGAGTGGGCAACCTCCGGCCCGCGGGCCACATTATTTTATTATATCTAATATCAACGCTATGTATACTTACATATCTGTACCTTCTCTTTTTTAAATAAAAGATCGGAATGTATGCGGGCCACATTATTTTATTATATCTAATACAACGCTATGTATACTTTATATCTGTACCTTCTCTTTTTTAAATATCAACGCTATGTATACTTACATATCTATACCTTCTCTTTTTTAAATAAATACTACATTGTTGTTTTTGTTTTGGCCTGTGGCCCACCATAAATTTTTCTATACAGCCCCTGTTTTTGTTTTGGCTCGTGGCCCACCATAAATATTTCTATACGGCCCCCTACAAAAAAAGGTTTATATCTGTATCTTCTCTTTTTTAAATAAATACTATTATTATCAATTGTACTGTACCTTCTCTTTTTTAAATAAATACTATCATCATCAATTGTTTTTATGTACCTTCTCTTTTTTAAATAAATACTATTATTATCAATTGTTTTTGTTTTTCTCTTTTTTAAATAAATACTATTCCGTGGCCCACCATAAATTTTCGGCCCCTACCAAAAAAAAAAGTTGCCCATCCCTGCATTAGAGTTTTAGTAGTTTTAGTTCAATAAGAAAGAAGTAGTGAAGAACTACAAGAATGTTAAATTGAAGTTCTACTACTTCTAGTGAAGAAGTAGTAGAACTTCAATTTAATTATGATTAAAAATAAAAAATAAAATAAATAAATGGGTATTATAAACCTATGCTATACATAGATATTTTATCTCTTCTAAACTTCACTAAATTAATCTTAAATATTAATTTTACATAGATTCTCTTGTACTTACCAATTTATCTACTAATAAATTAACTATTAGGGTTTTGAGACATAAATGACACTTATAATCAATGATAAAATTAGCATTGAATGATTAATAACAGATAAATTGACGAATAATTTATTGGCCCCAATTATAACTCCAGTTGGATCATTTTTGAATTTTGATAGAAATAACTTCCCCTCATAAAATAATAATAAGTACTTATAAAATGAAACGTATTTTTTAGAGATTGAAAGAGTGTCCTTTCATTAATTTGCTGACAAAATTGTTCCAGAGCAAAAAAAATAAAAAATATTAATGTGATATAAGAGATTATAAAAATGGCCAAAAATGGGAGGATTGAAGGCCCATAGAGATTGAAAGAGTGTCCTTTCATTAATTTGTTGACAAAATTGTTCCAGAGCAAAAAAAAAAACATATTAATGTGATATAAGAGATTATAAAAATGGCCAAAAATGGGAGGATTGAAGGCCCAAATTAGAGTATAAACTATAGATTCATAGACTTTCATAGGTAATGATGAGTTTCTATCGAAAATTTATGGTTTTTTTTTACATAGAAGAAGCCTATATTCATCTACCAAAGAGTAAACTTTTTTAATTCCCAATTTAAAGACTACAAAGAGAAAAATGGAGAATCTCAATGTCACTATAAAGTCGATTTATAAAATAAGTAAGAACCGTAAGTTTAATATAAAAAATTTTATAATTATTCTTACAAAATTTTACTGAAAAAGTTCACATATCGTATTTTCAATCGCATCATTCAATTAAAATAAAATATATTAAAATATGAAAGATTTTTGAACAATGAGTAAACTGGAAGGAAAGTGCTCTCAGAATATCGAAAATGGTTGTAAACAAAGAGTTTGATTTTGTGAAACCAAAATTATGTAAAATTGAAGTGAAATTATACATTAATAGATGCCATAATTCATAAGTTATTATCAGTTAATATTAAAATGAAGAATGATCTGAATCTAAGACCTGTTGTGGCATTTATTTCCGCGAATAATGGATTTTCAGATTTTTATAAATGAGATGCTAATTAGATTGTATAAAAAGGATATAAATCTATCAAGTTTCATTTGTAAAGATTGAATTTATTCTTAAGAAAAACTGTTTAATATACAAGGCTATCATTTAAAATCATTTTTCATTTTATTTGTACAAGAACGAAATTTGTTTATTTTTTTATCTAAAATTTCAAACTACAGTATTATCTTTGCTATTTTATGAAATTGCCATTATATATACACACTATCGAACTTCAAGCTAATTTAACACAAAATATGCTTAAATAATTATAAAAATATGTTTCTGTTCATCAATTTCGCCCATTTTCCTCATGAAAAACAGTCAAAATCAATCATTTTTAAAGTTATACAGAAAGAATCAGAAGTTAATTGATAGAAGAGCAATTAAAATTTTATCATTTTAAAATGTTTTTTCTCGTCCTTCTTCATTATTTATTAAACTTACTTTTTTGGGCATTCATACGAATCTAATTTTCTCGATAAAAACCACTTCATAAGAAAAGATAAATGCAATTTGAAAGAAAGAACTTAACCTCCTATTAAAAACAAAGGAAATACTCACAATATATGAAAAAATTTCGGTCGTCCTTGATTTCCAAGAATAGCGATTTCCTTGGACACAACTCAACGGATCCACACGCAGCACACGTCTCCGCTGAAAGAGATATGTACTACTACACACATGTAGTACATGAGAGTTTCGTGTGGCGTGTGACATGTCACGCTTCTCTAGCATAGAATTCAAGACTTTTCCAATCAGTCTGCATTTCTTTTATACTTATTTATGTATTCATCCAAAATAGATAGAAAATTCATTCGAGGATGAATATTATTTTAGAGTTTCGTTTGCTCGTGAAAATTAAATACGCTATTTCATAAAATTTTCTTTATTTTGGACGACAAATTTCACGCTTCTTACGCACCTTGAAAACAAATTATGTAACATATAAAAAAATTTTGTTTTTCGAGGGTATAAAATACTCCTGTTACTTTCGTGAAATTCAGAGAGAGAGAGAAAATGAGAAAAGTCGCATTTATGCTATCTATCTACAATACAGTGCGTGTTTATAAATCCACCATTTATTCGTGAGAAATCTTTAATTATATGTATTAGCGATAGTTACTATGATGACATGCATTTATTCTTGTTAGCTGATTCCCATATCCGTGAAATGGAATGTTCTCTGTATCCAAGCGACACACACTTTCGTCTATATTGGTAAGCGTTGGACGATGACGATATAGGCGGAAAGCCAAACAACCAGGAATGTTTGATTATTTTAAAAGAATTCTACCGATCTGTCGAGGAATTTCATTTTCAAAAAGCAGATTTTTGGTAAAGTACGTCCGCGCTAACTTCTTCGGAAAGAATATCGAATAAGTCTTACCTGCAGAGATAATGTCACAACTGTTATGTCATTCTAAGTTCATCGAACACCTACACATATGCAGCGACGCGGAAATGAACAGCAGCTATGAGATGATAATGAAGGTTAAACAAAACTAGACAGAAAATTTCAAATTATAGCATTTTAATTAAGTTATCCTTCCACTTCAAAGTGATAAAAATCGAAACTGATTCTGTTCAGCAACTTTTATCATCACCATCAGCCGAATGGAATTTAAAAATTTAACATTATTAAAATACTCTTCTGATAGATTTATTTTTGAGAATTAAAAAAAAATATAAGTAGTTTTTTTTTATTCCGTTTGCCTCTGCCTTCACTAATTGCTGGCTATTAGTTTCCGGCCAGGCATGACATTCGACCAACAATTAACAGATATTGCTGACCGACTTTTTCCAAGCGTGACACACTATAGTTACAAAAACGGGGTTTTATCGACGAGTAGCAAATATGCATTTCGCTATTGATTGTTTTGGTTCTGAATATTGCAATCAATCGACTAGAAGATGCCGTCGGAAAATAAACATAAATCGATATATCGTTTTGTTTCGGAACAAATTTGAACATATTACTGAGTTTGCTCAATTATAAAAATTATTATTTTATTATCTAGAATGTATTTTCCGAGAGTTACGCTTAGAATATTCTATGACACAACCGTTTTTCAAAAAAATTATCTAAAGTAACGAACTGTTAATCAACATCTCGAACTTCTGAAAGTTTAATAGCATGTGACCACTTTCCAAATATTCTATTATTGAAATTATCGCTTAAAATAATAATAATAATAATAATTACCCCAAAAAATATACTGTAACATTTTTAAATATTAAATGCAGAATTAGAGTTCGATCCCTGTAAATCAGTCTTTCCAGTCTAGACCCTGTGATAAAGGAAAAGAAAACTCTTCTAATCTGTAAATAATAAATGCATTTTCGGTCTATTTGGCGTGCAGAAAAGATAATAAGAGTAAATCTGACTCTATTTTGTTTATAAAGTACTTAAGGGGATAATTTTCGTGTAAAAGCGAGTGCAAAATTGGAAAGTAGTGGAAGAAAAACATTTACCTTTGATAGTTGAACAGTGATTTTTTCCAGAGGCGCTGATTACGCAACGCACTATTTACTTTTGGATAGGAAGGTGGAAGAAAAACATTTACCTTTGATAGTTGATAACAGAACAGTGATTTTTTCCAGAGGCGCTGATTACGCAACGCACTATTTACTTTTGGATAGGAATTATGGGATATCATCGATTTTATCGCTTTTATATCCATCTGAATTCGATTAAACGTGATACTGTGACAAATTTTATCTTCCTTTTTCCACCCGTTGAGACCTATATAAAACTTTCTTTCTTCTATTTTTATTCAAATAAAAATAATAATAATTTTATTGATTTATCTTTAATTTTATAATCAGCATTTTTCATGTTAGATTATTTTTTAATAGATAAAATAATAACAAAAAGATGGGTAGGCTTATAAAACAATAAAACCGAAAGTAATGAGAAACTTTTCGTCGTTTAGTGATAATTCTATTCATATGCATATTAAAACTAAGTAATGAGTCAATAGTCTCTTGATTTAACAACTAACGAAGTAGATCACGTCATAAAATTACACCAAGGCGTCAGCCATAAAAAACCGCTCAAATGGAGTCAATCAAAAAAAAAAAAAAAAAAAAAAAAAAAAAAAAAAAAAAAAAAAAAAAAAAAAAAAAAAAAAAAAAAAAAAAAAAAAAAAAAAAAAATGCAAACTTTCAATTCCGATACAGTGTTATAATTTCTTAATATACTATATAAAAATGTTCGTAATATTTGTCAAAACTTTATTATGTATTCTTTATTTTGACTTAATTTGATAATGGATTGTTTTTGTTTTCATTAATTATGTTTTGCTCTTAAATAACTCATCCAAAAGTAATGAGATGAATAATAGAACACAGAAGTTCTAAAATTACAAATACAATAATATCCCTGAATTTCGTAATAGGTGAGACTGGGAAGCATGACGTAAATCGAAAATTACGTAAGTTCGGGATACCTACAGATTACCAAATCTAATTTCAGGTACATATGTATTAGGTTCTTAACTGGCTCTTTATTATCCAAGAAAACAACAAATTTTAAAGATTTAGTAATATGTAGTTGTAATTAAAGATTCTTAATCAGCAAATAAACAATTGAAATATGTACATACATACATATACAGTCGATTCCGATTAATTGGGCCAAATCTCAAAGAACGGAAACCAAACTAATAAATTAATACAAACGCTTAATTGGGACAGTAGCAGAAAAAGAATTTAGAAATTTTTGACATATTTTAAGGATTTTTCGAAAATATGTCAACACTACGTACTCTAATATTTGGCAACACTAGCGTGATGCGAATCAGTTAATATATCGTCTGCGTCTGGCAATTTATGTATCTACTTAAGAGTCTACCATTACTAAAAGGTATATACTGTACCTAGTAATAGTCATTTACAGTGTCGATTTTATTAAAAATTTTTAAATCTTTGCCAAGATGTCAAGAAATGGCACCTAGTGATAGTCATTTACAGTGTCGATTTTATTAAAATTTTTTAAATCTTTGCCAAGATGTCAAGAAATGAAATTGTAGAATTTATCATGTAAGGTGGAGTGGAGTAAGGGAAAAGTTGGGGGAAATGCATTATCGGGCTTTTTTAATATAAGTGTGAGTGTCATGAATTAGCCCCCCCCGAACGGAGACCGAATCGGGAAATTCCAAGGAAACGTTGTTGAGGCAGACGCGAAAAGAAATACGATGACAGTTCGGCGAATTAGCCCCCCCCCCGAACGGAGACCGAATCGGGGAAATTCCAAGGAAACGTTGTTGAGGCAGACGCGAAAAGAAATACGATGACAGTTCGTGTTGCAGTTCGGTCGATCTGTAGAACTTCGTCCACAATAACAATAAATCGCTGAGAATGTTTACATCAAGTGTCCGCCGAATAGTCGCGAATAGTCTTGATTTTTGAGATTTCATCTCTTTAATCAAGAGATGAAATCTCAAAAATCTCTCTATATATAATAAACGAAGTTGTTGAACGTTGTCTCTATTTTATACGCCGACCCTCATTACCAATCCTTACGCGCGCCTCGCATCTGTCTTTAGGCCAACGCCTGTTAATATCTTCCTCGGGCCTTCGGGCTTTACATAAGATAAGCGAAATTTTGCTATTTAATATTGTAGTACTCTACTACAAGTTACACTCCCTTCCACTCATTTACGGAAAGTTTGCAGCAAGAAAAACGTTCGGGTCACAAAAGCGAACAGATATTTCATTAAAGAAGAAAATTGTTTCACGAATGCGTGCGACCGTTGCGAGAAACCGAGGAGCGCTTCCATCTTTCCGACGACCCGTTGCAGACGTCAATTTTACATTTTCAG
>AYEL01072910.1:0-24430 GCA_000484575.1 Olivierus martensii
ACTCTATTTTAACAACGACAGCTGTAATATACGATACCACGTATACAGGCAAGATATCATGGACGTATTTTTGAACATCGCCAAGCATACTGTCACAGATATCAAAAACGGCAGCAAATTGTTTCACGATAGCGCGCGATCGTTGCGAGAAGCCGAGGACCGCTTCCGCCTTTCCGAGGACGCGTTGCAGAAAAAGGAGGGCAAATTTACATTCGCTAGACGATGTGCGCACATTTCTCTTTTGTAAATACAATTTGCAAACGTTACACGCAATGTAATAACACACATTTGCCTTCTTTTACAGTATGCTTTACTGAAACGGTATTTTTCCGAAAACATGAAAACGTACACAATAATATGTTTAGACAGACAACAAAATGCATGTAATTACATGTCAGAAGTAAACGTACGCAGGCAAAATATGCTGGAGAAATTTGCGAATATAATTATGAAAACGCTTGCCTGTTATATGCTTTTCGTACATACTCCCTCATGTGCTGGTAAAAATTCTCCAAGTTAAGATCGGAGTTCATCGCTGCAAAAATAGAATCGACACGTGAAATCAATTGACTAGTTGTGGTCGGTTTCGGCGAAACTTTGTGCAGTCTACTTTTGAATGGCCCTAATATCATTCATTATAATTCTTTCCTATATTTATCATTGTTAATTTATTTCTTGGTTTCATGTTGATTTAGAATAAATTACTTAATCTCTTAAAATACATCTTGGGAGATGGGGCTAAAATGGTTAAGGTTACTATCCTAGCCTATAAGTCCAGGATATATATATTCTGGATATATTTTAAGCTATTTTAAGGAAACAAGATGTGATACAACCCGAAATTTATAAATCCCTATTACATCCAATTTCTAAAATGCTTTTATACAATAATATATTATGAATATTTAATTAATTTTTTTAAATATTCTAAAATTAAAATTCTCTTTATTTTAAAAATGCATTTAATATCATTCATTATAATTCTTTCCTATATTTATCATTGTTAATTTATTTCTTGGTTTTCAACTCTAAAGAATGTTTGATTTGTTTAAACTAAATTTTTACTTGATTTTTATATATTTCTTCATGAAAATAAAAAGCTCATAAAAGTTTGCCTGTGGTCAAGATACAGCAAAGATAGCGCTGTAGTATCCAAGATTGATTTACGGATTCCACTTTTTAAGATATTTTACCTGTTTTTTATGTGAATACCATCTTTCACCTTTCCTTTCCGAACGATTTCATCATTGGTCTAGGGCTCTAGGCAGTCAGTACATGACTGTAGCAAGACCCCACTGCTTAGTATTCTGATTATGATGATCATATAAGAAGAAAAAACTGAACTGTATAATGCTATTTGAAGAATTCGTCCACAAAAGAGCTTTATAAAAAATCTTTTTTCGACGAGATATTGATATACAGTATATACAGAATTGATGTTCCTGATTTGACTACTACGATTATATAATCTTGATTTAAAATGAAGCCAATAATGAGATAAGTTTTTCATGCATAAATTACAAAGGATACGAAATAAATTAGGTCATATGGGCTATTTTAACAGATCCCAAAACAAAAAATAGAAAAAAAAACTCATTTTATATTTAATATCATTTATTTCCTTATTATTTTTAATTATTTCTACAGATATATTTTTATTTTTTTTTCTAAATGAGAATATGCTTTTTTATTCTATTTTAATAAGCTTATATTTGTTCTGAATGGTGTCTCTCAATCTCATTTACTCTCAAATTATACATGAATGAGTTTTGGGGTCGTACCGTAGAATGACACAAACTAAATTCAATTTCTGCTTAGAAATAATAAAGAATTTCTACATAATAATAGAAATATTCGGTCTAAAATTATAGAATTAAATAAGTTATAACGGAATATTATTTCTTTTTTAATTCAATAATTTAAATACCAAACCTTTTTAGGTCTTTAAGTCAGTGGTACCTGACATAGCTGATAGTTTTTAGACCTCATTACCCGTTAGAGACCCCTCAGCGATAAGATTGTCAGTGACCTTGATTCCCAAAAACGTATAGAATCTAAGAAGTTGAAGTTCGCTTTTCAGTAATAATACAAGAATTTCAAAAACGAAAGTGGGCCGTTATAACCCAATCTCGATGAGGTCAAATGAGGTGGAACTTCATGGGCGAGTCTTCATAATGTTTTTGTGTCGCATGAACGAACAATGACATTACGTAATTTTTCACTGATTCGACTTAATGTTTAATCTTTAAATCTGTTTCTAGGTAAGATTGGGATGATTAAAATCTTTTTCAATAAGGAAGAAAAAAAGATTTGAATTAAAGAAAATAGGTTTATAACTAGATGCGATGATGCATTTTAAGATAGGAAAACCAATAAATAATCACGAATAACTTAATTCTAAGGCAAAAACAAATACTATAAATCTTAGAAGATAATTTCTGGTACACTAAAACAGTTTTTTTTTCAGTATTGAATGTTATTTATTTTTTTTAGAAAATGCAGTATAACAATTAAAGATCTCCACTGCTGATGAATTTAAGGATTTCGACATAGTTTCTACATTTTTGAGATGCAAACTGTCTCCATTAAATTGATAAGGAAAAGCCTATTAAACCGTTTTCAGATTAACTCAACGAATAAGGTGAACGGGTCACGTTCACATCGATGAATATTCGTTCGTGCTCGTTATTAGTTTGGTGGACATTCAATTGTTCGCTGGTACTCGTTGCGTGTTATGAAGGTGGAATCTTCCATAATAAAGACATCATGTTTTGAAGCTTATCGGAAGCACTTTTACTAAGGAACAAAGCTAATACATATTATAATAGAGTGATTATTTAGTAAAGATGCATTTCTTATTTTTAAAACGTAAATTAAGCGTATCCCCTGCCTTTAGAGAATTTACTTTTGTTAATGAAAAACACAAGACAATGAACATAACCTTCACGATTAGACTTCTCAGACAGTTTTCAATGCTAATATAATTTTAATCACTAATTAGTCTGCTTCATGAATTATTGATGCGTAAATATCTTGAACAATAAAAGAAGAATATCCTTTAGTATTTAAAGTATCTTAACCCTCTAATTTTATTTTATTTTTTATAATTAAGATGCGTCAGTAATTGTATTAATAATTAATAAAAGTAATATGTAATATCAATTTATAAAACTTGTCACATTTAATGACTTAGGTATTTGAAAACCATTATATTAGTGTGTCTATTTCTAGGAATTCGGTTCATATCAACAAAATTTCTAAATTTTTATACTGTTAATAGGGGAAGAAATTCATCTACTAATCATTAGTACAGACTAATAAAGAAACTTACAGATATTTGCATATATTATACATAAAAGCAACGCTAAATAAACGATGGATTTTATTATTGCAAAAATATAAGGTTATCACACTTAAAAGCAAGACTTATGACATGAAAGTTCTCGTAAACCTATCACATGGACAAATCATGAAAGCCACATGGAATTAAGAATATTTATAATATTAATTGTATTTTCAATTTTTTTCTCGCATTTGTGATATTTGTTTTGAACAGTTTTATTTTAGACATAATGTTTTTATCTGCATTACACAGTGAAGTATTCCTCTTTCGAGATTATAATTTTAAATAGATTATTCTGATCGATCAAAGTATTCTGATCGTCGCTCTAGTGTAAATATCATCAGAACTACTCAGAATAGTCTTGATGATATTTATCATACAATACATACAATCAAGTGTTTTTGCAAATAATTTATTAGGCAAACTTCTTAGTTTAATGGTAAAAATAAATTAAAATAAGGTTTTTAACTGCGAAAATAATTTTTATAAAAGCTAGATCACAAGGATTAACTGTTCTCATATGAATAAATAATTTCGAATGAAGATGCTAACACACTATACTGTCACCGTTATCGTAGAAATGGACAATAAGAAGTAGAATATCCTATATGCAACTATTTAAATACATTTATTAACATTTTTTCGTAGTGGGATTCTATTTAAAGATCATTAATTTATTTTACGAACTTTAACGAATTTTTGGAACAAAACACGAAGATAGCATATTTCTTTATGATAGTGTAACAAATAAACCCCGTAGCAATACTTTCCTTAAGTTTTTCCTACCTACTAACCTCATTAAAATACCTCTTATCCTAGTTTTATTGGAAAGCGAAGGAGAGAGAGCGAGGAAGAGAAAAACAATCGAAAATTCGATAACTAATGTCAACGTTTGCTAAATTCTCCGTAATATTTTTTTATAGATTTGCAAAGATGTTAATTATAAGAATTGTTAAAGTCGCAATTACGAGAAGTAGAGAGGAAATTTTTTATTTTGTAAACAGGAAACTTGTTTCCTGTATTCTATATTTTATGTCTTTTATAACATCTTTTAAAATAAATTATCATTTCTTAAAATTTCAAAAATATGAATATCTCTCTATAAAGCTTGGTTGGAATTTTTCGATTTTTAGTAATTATTTTAGTGGAAGTATGCTATATTAAATAAAAACATGTCAAAAAATTATATTGATATAAAATAAATAATAATCGAAACAACACTTATGAATATGGATATTCTTATTATGAATATTCTTGTAATATTACATGCGCGCACACACACAGTAATTAATTTCTACAATTTAAATTAAAATAATAATAGAATATTCAATAAAATATCTTAAAATTATGCTGACTTAACTCTTGAGAAGTGTAGCAATATTTTTTTATTCGATATATATTTTATATATAGAAAATACAAATGATTTAATTGACTAAATCTGAAAGAATACACAACAAATTTTGAAACTGATGCATCGAATAAATAAACAAAAACATAAATAATATTTAAATTTAAATGAGAATATTTAAAAAAAAATTAAATTCTTGTTTAAATTTGAAAAAATTATTCAAATAAAAAAAATACTTAAATAAATTTTAGTAGTTAAATTAAATTTCTATTAATTATGCAAATTAATTCTTACCGGCTGTCTCGTTCTTAATAGAAAATTTTTATAAAGGAGCAGTCGTAGCTGCTCCCAGGCACCCATTCCTCTCGTAACGTAATGCTTATGTACAGTTTATCAATGTATCTGGGAAAAAAGAAAATAAAAGTTACCACAGTTTTTAAGCAAACAATAATACAAAAATTATCTATTTTTAAACCTCTTTAAAAAATAAAAGAATAAAATATTAAACAATTCATATAAATAGGGGAAATATAGCAGAATTTGGATATCGTACTATATATGCATACCTGTCTGTGAATGGTGTCCAGGTAACGAAACTTATCCGGTCAACAGCCGAAGGAAGTCGATCAATGACCCCCTACAGCATCTCTTTCTTATAGACAAAAAAACAACTGTTGTATGCAAAGAGCGAGATATTATGGGAAGAAAACTAACAGTATGATTTCAGACTTGGTTTTCCGTCAATATCATACAAGAGTTTCTAAAGTTTATTGCATCGTCGTTATTTTTATCCATATAAATTCGGGAAAAGATATAGATTCCTCTCAATTATAATATCGAGACTGAATGTTTAGAGGAATCTATTGCTCTTCATTGGCTTTGTGTCCTAAATACTAACAACATATATCTGCTTGTTTAAGAGGTTAAATAGTTCTCAAACCGTTCTAGAAAACAAACCGGTGTTCTTCCCACGATTAAATCAACTCGAACACCTCTTTTCAAAGTTATTCGAATTAAGATGTAAGAAGTTTATATAAAAATTATCAATAAGAATGTGATGATGAATGATCAATAAGGATCTAAAAATTAAAACCAAAATCCGTGGTTAAAGTTATTAAATCGAAAAGAAGGAGAATTTATATCGCGATCGCAATCAAATCGCTATGCAAAATTAAATTGAAGTGTTTTAATACTTTTGTAAGAATAATTTCTCAAATATTTTAATTTTTTTTTCATAATTTATATAATTAACATATCTATTCATGTATATGCCTCAAAATATCTGTAGACAAATGTCTGTAGAACTTGTTTTAGTTGAAATTCTGGTCGATGCAATATTTAGTCATAAGGAATAGTTATATTTTTACAGGTAAGTTGTTATTGGACTACTTATTTATATTACATTCTTTGATAATTAATATCCTAGTTTCCTTTACAATTACTTATGCTTTTAGTTTATTAAAATTGGGACACGTAAACAACTATTATATTATTACTTTTTGATTCGGTAAAATTTGGAGAAGAGAAATATTTCATTAATTATTGCATAATTAAATGACAATATTTAGAATTATTGCAACCAGTAATTTCAAAAACGTGAAACAGGAAATGCAACTCTAGAACTGGAAATGTTTTCTTAAAATCGAATGTGCAATATGAAAAAGCTTTTGCCACCGAAATGACGTCATGACTAATGGTTCAAAAAATTGTAAAGTTGAATGAACCCATGCACTCAGAACGACTTAACTTCCTACACAGAATTTCTTAAAGCTAAACAAGTAAATCGGCTATTCTTGTAGTTCTATCCCTTGACATTTAAGTATCATATTTAAGAGATGAAACCATCGTTAAATTAGTCAATTTTTTATTTTTTTCGATCGCTATGTTGTTTGATTTCCAGAAGCATAATATCAGTTCTACATGTGATAAATTCGTTTAGAAACTGAAGGGAAGACTTTGAAGGTTTTTGACGTTTAGAAATCAGCTGGCCCTTTAAAACCAGGTGCAAACTGAGCTATATTATTTCCGATTACGTCAGAGAATTGAAAAGAAAGTGAAAACTGGTTGGGGCATGGATGGGGAACTAGACAGGTGCTGAATAAGTTAAATTAAAAGAAAATAGCGTATAAACGAATACCTTTATTTTAGTAAAGTACAACATTCTAAATTAGTAAGAATGTTTAATTATTCAGAAATAAAATTACTCGGAAGTAATTTATCTTTTCAATCAATAAAATCAGATAAAAATGGATTACAAAAAAAATGATACAGGATAATAAGATTTTTTAAAGTCTATATTTTAAATTTTGCTGTTTATAGATTTTTTTAATCAAGATAATAAAGCTGAAAGATTGTTCCTTTAATCAGATTTGACTTTGTTTTGGTTTGTATGATAAATAAAACGATAGGAAGATCGTTTTATTTATCATACAAAACAAAGATTTCTAGAACCCTTTCTATTTATCCGTAGAAAGGATGTGGAGTAACGTATTTAAATGGCAAAGAACTAGCTTCCGGCTTATCTTTCTATTTATTAAATAAAAAGTTCGATAACTAATTTTCTAAGTGAATATATGATTCTCATAAATACGTTTCTAGCTTATAAAAGAAAAATTAAGTATTAATTATCACAATGATTTTTATAAAAATCACAAAAATAAAAAAAGTGTAAATATAATCTTGCTTTCATGTTTTAAAAAATCAATTGGATTTTCATATTTCTTTGCTTTTAAATGTTATTAATTGATGTTAGTAGGAAATTATTATAATATGGTCTTTAGTGAAGTGAGGACTTTCATTTCCTTCCTGGATCAAAAAATCAAAAAAAAAAAAAAAAAAAAAATACATTCGTATAAAGAATTAAAAAAAAAAAAAAAAAAAAAAAAAAAAAAAAAATAACCCTGTATTTATTGTTCTTTGAATCTCAAAATAAATTCTCTTTCAAAGCTGTTAATGATTATCAAAACTGAACATCTGCCCCAGTGATTCAAAAATAGATGCAATTCCAAAAAATATTCTATTGTATTTTTCAACAAAATTATCGAATAATCATAAATAAAATAATTACGGATCTGCTATTAAAGAAACACCGTTCTTATCAAATTATTTCACGTAATCAGCATCTTAAAAGTTAAAATTTGATGTCTCATACTATAAAATTTTGAAATAGAATTTTTTAAGTTAAAGCGAAATATTTTTTATATTGTTTTCTTTTAACTATTTTTTATTAAGCAAAACAATTGTATTTATTTATTCTATATGGAAAATAAAAAAAAATTCAATGTTACAAGTGAATGGCCGATTATTATTGAAATCACTGTAGTAGAAATGACATAATGAGCTTAAGAAAAATCTTCTTTTCGGCATAAATCATTCAGACGAAACCTGTTGAATGACATATAATCAAATTCTTTCTAATAATAGATGTTGTAAGAAAATATAAAATGCACGTCGAATATCACTTTGTTTTCTTTCAAATAATTTTTCATAAGTTATCTTCTTCTCAATATCGCTTTCAAAAATAAAAATGGCACTTGAAGAAATCGGGTTCAAATATTCTAGCTGAAAAATGAGGGTAATGTTTAAATTCAAACGAACATTATGACATAAAACGAAATAAGGATGGCAAATCGACCCATTTTTATTTGAATCACGAATCAAATTTTAATTAAGATGAATTAAGAGCTAGTCTATAAACTTTAAAAGTCGTTGAGCCGTAAGTCAAGTAGCTTGACAATTGATTCAACGAATTTAACTCTGAATAATGTCATATTTAATACTGAGCGAAGAAGATTAGTTAATTAGATAGCATGTCATTCAAATTCTAGAATTTAAACTGAGTTTATAATTGGGCAAATAAGGTAACGAGGTTATCAGACATTATTAAAAATCTATGTTTTAGTTAAATGCAAGAGAGGGATATTTTTATATCACTTACAAGATATTCTTACTTTCGTGATTAATAGTGAAAAATAGAGGTCTATCGCATTTAAGAAAATATAAATATATAGTTTTTTAGTTTATTTATGCTTCTAATACAAATATGTAAGCAAAAAAGTTAGAAATAAAAAACTTCAAAAATCACGTAGATTTGATTTAGATAAAATATATTTAAAGATTGTGCCAGAAGAGACTTTTCCTTAGGCTTTATATCCCATTTTTTGAAAATAAAAATAAAAATATGGATTTTTTTTCTTTCACATGTAGGCGTAATATGGTAATATTTCTAATATTTCACATTAACTGACCTTTTTTTCTTTTGTTACTTAAAATTCTTTAAGTATTTATCCTGTAACTAGTTTTCATATTTTTTCCAGATAAGTGAAAAACAAGAAGAAAAAATAAGTATTGGAGATAATTTTTTTTCTACTATAAAATTAGAAATAACAATTGCGACTATCAGGATTGGTTAATTAAAATATAGATTCTTGACCTCTTAAGAAAGGAAATTATATAATATACCTCGATAACTGGCGAGAGAAATTTTAGGGCACTAAACTCTATAGAAATAATTTTTTTTCTACTATAAAATTAGAAATATCAATTGCGACTATCACGATTGGTTAATTAAAATATAGATTCTTGACCTCTTAAGAAAGGCAAATTATATAATATACCTCGATAACTGGCGAGAGAAATTTTAGGGCATAAACTCTATAGAAGCATATAGAAGTATATTAACAATAACCTAAAAGCTCTGAATCAACGAAGAATAAAGAAATGTAGTTATGCTTGGAAGCTGTACTGAGTCACAAAATAAACTTTTCCCGTTGAAATAATTCATTCGAACCTTGATCACTAGCAATTACATAAAATCGTCAGTATTATACTTTTTTGTTGCCATTTTAATGCAATAAAAGTTACAATATTAACGATTTACACATAATTGCTCGTGTTCAAGGTTCGAATGAATTACTGTGATGTAAAACTAAGTTTGGTAGGATTCTACTTTGACTGTCTCGCGTTTTCGCATTTGAACCTAATGCGACGTGTCTATGAATAATATGTAAGTCGCGTTATAGCGCGCATTAACGCTTATCATTTTTTTCGTGCTTGATAAAATAGATGTTAATATGCATATGAATACATTAATATCTACCTTATCAAACACGAAGAAAACATTTATTTATATTTTAAATATGCCTTCGTATGCATAACAACATCGACTTTAATATGTGCACGCGAAACCGGGAAAACGCGAGGCAGTCAAAGTAGAATCCTTCCCTAAGGTTTCGTGGATTAATGAGCTGTGAACTTATTAACAAAAAAACTTATAGATGACAAAAATGTGCGTATTGCCATTTGCTAAAATATTCTATTAATTTAAATATGCCTTCTTTAAAGTTGACTTATATTTAAATTATCATCTAATTAGTAAGTTCGCAAATTTTTAGCAGAATTCGCGACATAAACTTGCTGTTGAAAAATTGCATGCCATATATTGTATTTCAGTCGTTTAACTTTTACGAACCGGGAAGTAACAAATCGGACAACATTATAATGGGTCAATGGGCCACTTTTGATCTCAACTTATAGAAAATTTGTTAACTCTTTTTTCGATAAATATAAGTTGCCTAAATTTTTTTAATGCACAAATAAGGTAAATAAATAAAATAAAACATAAGTACGGTATATATGCAGTAAAATTCCAGAAATTTTCATGCTAAAAATATTGTTTTATCGAATGTAAAAACGAGAGATAATTCTGCATAAAATATCGTAAAATGATCTATTTGGTTCTAAATTTGGATGTTGATATTTATTCTTTTGAGATCATGAAGCTAAAAATTACATAAATGAAATTCTTTACATATTTTTACATTTTTAAAACTATTTTGCCAATTCTGAAGCGCAGTAACTGAATTCGTCCTAAACTAGCGGTTCTGAACCTTTTTATAAATGTGTACCACCAAAATCAAACTTCAAAAGTTTCAGTACCATCAACAAAAATATGCCTGTATACAAATAGAAAACGAAATTGTACATGTACCACTAATCACGTATAGCGTACCAATGGTTGAGAACTGCTACCCTAAATATTTATACATAAACATAAATGGGGCGAGCGCTAAAATTTTTTGCAAGAAAGAATCACCGATTCCATAACATTCCAAAGCTTTTAATAACTAGTTATGAATTTTATATTAAAATTTGCTATAAAAACTGTTATTCGATCATTAAAAAAAGAACCGGTATATCATAAATATCATAAAAAAGCAATTAAATCTAGAAACATTTTAAATTCGAATTTTACTAAATCAAATTCCTATTTAATGTTGCTTTAATTTATTAAGCAGTTTAATTTGCAATCCTATAAATAAATATGAAATTTTTACTTAATTCCCAAACATCGAAAAACTTTTCTATGTGAAAAACTTGTTTCCATCTATTATTGAAAGTAAAACAAATTTTGTTTCATTAATTCATCCGGAAATTCTTCAGACAGAATTGAAAAAAGCACAACTTTCAAAACTATTTAAAGTCCTTGTAAAACGATGTTTTTAATAAGTTGCCCTATAGTCGAAAAAAAAAAACAAATTCAAAAGCAAACCCTACCTGTTCTATGCAAAACCGTGCCATATCCTAAATACAAAGTCGAACGGGCATTCATCCAGGTTTTTTTTAATGTATAGAAAATATTTAAAAAACTAGCGAAATATACTTTTGGAACGATTAGATAAATCACTTCGACAGAAAAAAAATTCAAAATTTATTTTATACATTAAAAATCACTTACACAGTTAAAATTCAAAATTTTTAAATTTAATATTAAAATGATAAAAAGTTTATTGCTAAGTTATTAGTATACTAATAACTTACCTGAATACACTTCGGTAAACTGTTGCACTACTCGCGTATTTATTCCAAATTTAAATTATTTAATGCGATATTAATATTTTCTACTTTAAATAATTAATTTTTAATGCGTTAAAAAATTCACGTCTAAACGGTGCAAGAACAGACGTCACTCTGTTTGCCGGAGCCGAGTCCATTGAATATACAGATTTGCGCTTGCGCAATAGATGACGTCCAAACGATAACCAATAGAGTATATCGCATTTCTTCAAAAATATTGCATTCTATGATTCAATTTTTCTCTGAATAAACATCATATTTTTATTATTAATTTAATAATCGAGATAAATGCATAGTTATTAATTGACGAATAAAATCGTCTGAAATTATTATTTTAATTTTTCGTCATAGACGTCTTATTAGAAATTAGATTTTATTATTTTAATAATTAAAATTAATTAAAACTCAATTTTTCTTTAGAACTATTCTAATATGAACTAAAATGAAACTTGTAATGTTAAAAATATTAGTAAAATCAGAACTGAACATTTCGTAATTATTATTAACCATTCTCAAGCGTGTAATTTCACTATTACTTAATCTTTGTTATTTGAAATATTTAAATTTAACTAATAATATCAATAACAAATTTGGAAATAATTTGAATTTAGTTATTAGATTCAAAACTTTTTAATTGAGTTTAGTTAATTACATTCTACACTCATTTTTTAATGTAGAATATGCCTCTTCCCACTAGTAATGCACTAAGGCCGTGTCTCACGTGCAAGCGACGCGATGCTGTACGATGCGATACTACGAGCGACAGAAAACAAACCAATATAACCTCGACGCGTTCCACGTGTATATCGTAGCGCCGCGTAGCATCGCCTGCTGTCGTTGAAATACAAACTACTGTATACAGTTTGTTTTCTGAAGCGACAGAGGCAAATTATAATGGTTACCGAGTTCGATTCAGAGGTTCTAATAAGCGAAATTTATAATTAAAACCCTGTATTATAGAAAATGAGAGATAAAAATTACCATAATCAGCATTTAGTAGATAAATAGTGGGACGATAAGCGCTTCTGTAGCGTCTATAATGAAAATTTCATTATAGACGCTACAGAAGCGCTTCTCGTGGAACAGACTGTCGCTCATAGCTTAGCATCGCATTTGTAGTATCGCATCATACAGCGTCGCGTCGCTTGCATGTGGGACACGGCATAAGAGTTAACATTCTATACTTTAAATTAAATCTCCTAGCGATAATCTTTCATGTTTAAAATAGCATATGACATAAATCGTTTTGATAAGAATGTCTCTATCACAGTCACATGATTTTTTTCGGATTAACAATTCTCATTAAAATGGATAAATTTATTCAATTTAATCAAGATTCGAACTTTTCTGTTAGTTTTAATCTGGTATATTAAGAGATATTGTATTTTATACTATAAATAATCTCAGAAAGTATTTAAAATAAAAAATTGAACAATATGTTTAAAAAACCTGATATGTTATTAAACATATCAGGTTTTTTAAACATATTACAATATGAAATATATTTTATTACAATATGAAATATTTTTCTTATCGTTTTTGAGTATAGTTGCACTTAATTGTTACGAAAGTTTGTTTTTGAAAAAAAAGGAAATTCTGTATAACATTTTATATTACAATATGAAATATTTTTCTAATCGTTTTTGAGTACAGTTGCACTTAATTGTTACGAAAGTTTGTTTTTGAAAAAAAAAAAGAGGAAATTCTGTATAACTGTATAACTATATAGGAATCGTTTAATCCAGATAATTAATTTTATAATTTAAAAAAAAGTAATTATCTATTCTTTTTGATATTTAAAAGGATGTTTTTGCGAATTTGTTCGATAAGTTTTGTTATCGGAAGTAAAAAAAATTGATCAAGATATTTAATCGCATGTAACAAATACAATCTTATGCTAATAAATCAAGTTCATGTTCAGGCTTATGAACTTGTTCTCTCTCCCACACCTTTACGGGTTTTTTTTTCGTATTATTTCTATTTCAATGTCATTAACAATGTCTTTTTACTGTTTCCTACATAGAAAACAAGTTAGAAAAGAGAGAGGACCGGTTTTTTGTACTGAATATTCGGATGAATCATTACAGTGTTACCTGGGAAAGATTTAAGTCAAAATTTAAAACTGGAAGTTTAATTTTAAATTTACAAGAGTTTTTTTTCTGATGGTTATCGTAGACATAATATATTTTTTGTCATTTAAATACGGTATATATTTCAGTGATTTTTGATATAATTAAAATTATTTTTAACACTAGGACACTCGTTACTATAAATTTTCTTTTTTTTTACAATTTTTTATGGCAATTTTAGATCGGTGAAAACAGGTTATAACTTCTTAATCAGAGAATTTTTAAGGAGACAAACTTTTTTCAATATTTTTTAAATAAAATTTGTAATTCGAAATGTACTTATGTATATAAATACCAAATATTTTTTAAAATCCCCTAATTTATAGTCAAATTCTAAAGATAGGTCTTTTTACGTACGTAGTTTAAAGACAGAAAATAAATACAAACACAAAAAAAATCTGGTCTGTCAGTACTGGTACAATTGGTTTTGCAGTTTTATACTAATTTGTTTGTACACATTCCTTAAAATCTTTTATATTCCTTTCTTAATTTAATAATTTATGGCGCAGTTATACATACTATTCTGTTTCGGGGTTTATTTTATATAATATTGTAATTCTTAAATAGCTCAATCTAAAAAAAATAGATGTTCTTGTAATGAACATATAGGCTACATTAACACTTGTCATTCTAAACTGTATTAAAACAATCTGCGCATTTAAAAAATCCTATTTTTCTTCTCAAAACTAAGAAAATTCTGATAATATATTTAGTATATATAGGAAAATATCGAAATGAGTCTTAATATTCCTTCTAGAACCATCTTTCATAAAATATTCTATAAATTTAATTTATATTTAACTATAAACACAAAAACTGCATTAAAATGGTTGCTATACTATTTATTAGAGTAAAAAATATCGTTTCTGGAACAACTTCAGTTTTTCGTTTTGTATAATTTTTGTTGGATCCAAAAGTAAATAAGTAAAGCATATACAGACTTATAGAACTGTGTGCCTTCTTACGAAAAGTAGCTTAAAAAATAGCTGCAATAACAAATATTTCAATTCCAGTCAAGATTTAGGTATTATTATAATTTGGGGTTCCTTCAAATAATCGAAAAGAATATTTTTTTCTTATTGAATTCAGTTTTGAAACGCATAAAAGGCATTTCGAAATAGAATCGCTAAATATTTATTCAGGAGTTTCCTTCCTTCGAAATGTAAACGGAAAGACATCTGATTCAACAGAACTCTCCTTTTATGACATCATTTAATATTGGATATTTTCATGAAACTGTACATGCACATTTCTATAGCATAATAACCATTAAAATGATCTCTCTTTAATCCATAAAATATCTTACTTATTAGAAAAAAATGTCCAAAATTATGAATATTAAAAAATAGGATAGAAAGCATGAAATGAATAAGCTTAACGTTTTGTTGCTTTACTATACAGTACAATAGACTCCCTCTTATCCGGTTTTGCTTTAACCGGCCGAATTTTCGTCGAGTGTGAGTAGAAATAAAAACGAAAAAGAATAAGTCACTCGGAAGGAAAGAAAAAAGTTAGTAATCTTCATTTGCTATCATAATAGCAAATGAAGATTATTAACTTTTTTTAATCTAAATAAATGTTACTTACAAGTTAGATAAAATTTATAGATTGTAAGTTAAATAAAAATATTTATTTATTTACGATCTATAAATGGTATTTTGCATGTGTTTTCGGATTAACCAGCCATTCGTTTATCCGACCTGAAATCCGGTACCGTAGGGCCGGTTAACAGAGTATCTACTGTATTTAAGATTATATTTTGTATATTGAAGATCGCTTATTGTGATTTTGATAAACGTTTATATTGCATTAAATATTGAAACTTTGATTTCTTATTAACGGATTTTTTTCATTTAGATAATATTAGAATTAGAAATATATCTACGAAATGTTCAATATTCTTTTGTTATTTTAATTTGTTTAAATTAATTAAGAAATTAAAATAAATTTTTTATATACAGTATTTATTTTTTATTTTAAATATAATGGCAAACAAAAATAATGTCAAATAATTGTAAAATTATAATAAAACTTTATATATCATTATGATATTAAATATTTTACAGTAATAAAGGATTTTATAGCTCCATTATTTAGCAGATTTAATAAATATTACAAGCAAAAATAATGATCTATATAAAGAATTTAATATTAAAATGAGTACCATATTATAAAAAAAATCAATAAAATCTATCGAAATTGAATGATTATTAAAAAATTTAATATAAATGTCTTCATTTAATTGTTCAGGGTTGAAAAATCTTATCCTTTTTTAGCTGATTAACAATGCCAATATTATAATTTTTTGTCAATTAAATAGCTATTATATTAACTATTAATATATTCATTATTAATAAGCATGTAAAGTATTCTCACCTAATAAGTATTAATGTCTTACTTTGTATTACTCTTATTAAGACATTATTACTTATTAGGTGAGAATACAGTACATGTAATTTAATACTTATTAGGTACAGAATACTGTACATGTAATAATAGTACTTATTAGGTGAGAATACTGTACATGTAATAATGCTTATTAGGTGAGAATACTGTACATGTAATAGTATTTATTAGGTGAGAATACTCTACATTAATACTTTATTAATAAGTATTAATGTACAATATTCTCACCTAATAAGTATTAATAAGCATGTACAGTTTTTGGTGTAATTCATAAAACGAAGTTTTATGAATTACACCAAATACTGTACATCTGTCTATTAATACTGTAAAATCTGTACTATTACTGTCTATTAATACTGTGAAATCTGTACTATTACTGTCTAAATTACACCAAATACTGTACATCTGTCTATTAATACTGTCTATTAATACTTATTACGTGAAAACAGATTTTATATTATATATATATATTACTATATTGTACATTAAAATTATGCAAGAGGAATTAGAAATGCGTTATGAATATCGAGTAATAGGCTATACAATAAAAACAGATTAGTTAAAAATTTCATTTGTATTATGCAAACTGCTGATATTACGAAATAGAATTTTCTATTTTATAGAGATAATTGTAAAGTTTTTTTTTATAGATAATGTTTTTATTTTGTTTAAACATTGAATATTCTTATCCATTATTTTTAAAAAGAAATTATCATCAAAATTTTTTTATTCAGGCATATTATTGCTTTAAAAATAGATTCTAATAGAATAAATATTAAATTTTTGTATTATATATAAGATTCCAAAATTCATTTATTCTATAGAACAGGGGTTCTTAACCGGGGATATCCATACTTCTTGGGGATATGGGAACCAAATGCTGGAGGTATGGGACTCGATCTCTAAAGTACAGTAAATTCAAGCTGTTGACATATTTGGAAGTCATACTGGCAACTGATATAAGGAATGGTGATGATTATTTCGACAGTCAAGTGAAGGGGGTTATGGGACCATTGGACAAACCATTGGGAGTCTGGAGTTATCAAAAGGTTAAGAACCCCTGCTATAGAGGAAAATAGTATATTATAAAATGTTAATTTAATTGATTTTCCTTCATTTTTCTCTTATATTAAGTTTGGTTAAATGCTTTTTCTCTTCCTAATAATGGACATAAATAAAAATGATCGTTTATATTATAACAATTATAGCACCGATATATGTTTAATACGAATTAAAACTATTTATATCGTCACTTCCTCGAAGCATTCCCTTTTATAAAAGAATTCGGAATTTTATTGATAATACCTTTATATTCTATATATTATTCTGCAAAACGATCATTATGATGTTCCGTTTGTGAAGGTTTTGCTTACTCATCCGAAAAAATCATTGAAAAATAAATTAGGTTAACAAACAAATCTGAAGGAAATAAAAATTTTCTATTATTTAATTAAATCGGCTTACTACCAGAAAGTTTTTCAGGATAATAATAAAAATTAAATTAACAAAAGTACAAAATAGTTTCCTCAAAATTAATAAAACTGATTGTTTAACTAAAATTAACAATAATAAAATAATTATTTTTTTATATATGTAACCATTGAAAATTCGAAAATTGCCATTAAAGATTAAAATTCTGTTAAACAAATGGAAAGCAAATAAAACAATATTTTAAGTGTTAAATTAAAAAAATGCCAATTAAAATTATAAATAACCCATATTTTTTTCAGTTTAATTTGCAATGATACCTTGATAGGATATCAATAATTTTCTAGGCTACAACTATAATGCATATGCATACCGACATCCATATTGCTATGAATATTCATTACTAACATTACGATACCGTCGATTCAATCAAAAGTTTGAATATAGAAAACTCAAATTCTTATTTATTTTTATTTTATACTACACTACCTAATGAATTTTAATGATTATTAAAATAATAATAATATTATTAAATTTTCAACATTTTAACATCTCACAAAATGAATATTTTAACTTGAAATTCAAAATATCGATAATACTGCGGATTTTCTGAATTTGTTATTTTTGCGAATAATATTTATAAAATTATCCGAGTGAATTTTATTAACCTATAGATTATACTTTTTTACAGCTGTTGTATATCTGCATATTTGTAAATCAATGCTTTTGTTCCTGCTTTAAAACTGGTTTCTTATCTATTACGTTTTTTTTACTGATTTATCTTTAATTATATCTATATCCAAGCTTAATCTTAAATTATATGAATATATCAGATTTTTTTTTAGATGGAATAAAGGAATACGTGTGGATGGTTGTGCCCGCCATATAATTCGAGTAAATGTATGAGGAAATATGTCAATGGCATTGCAGAATTATTTTTAAAAGCAAATGATTAACAAAATTCAATTTCGGAGTCCCCAGGAAGAAATTGAAATAAATGAAGCAAAATAGTTTGAACTAATTAAAACAATTGATTTGGTAGAATTGAACTACGCAAATACAATTATAAAAGGCTATCAGCCTTTTATAATTGTATTTTAATTTTTAATCAGCATCAGATAACTTATCGGTTATCACGAATTGTATTATGTAATTATGAAAGGGCATAAATCGTATTGTAAAGTGAATTACCAAATACATAATTTTGAGAAAATTTTATGAAGCTGTTTATTATGAATTTTATTAAAATATTTAAATCACAGGATATAATATTAAAATTTAAAATACAATACTACTAAATTCAGTTTTATATGGTATTTGACAAATGGTTAATTATAAAAGTCAAATTAATTATAGATAATAATATCCATAGCTGGAATTTCATCGGTCTTCCGTGATTTCATCTATTGTTTAATTCAAAAGCTGCATAAAACTGAACATTGTTATTGGAAAACAATAGAAACCATTTCCAACTTGTTGCGACTGCACTTAAGGCACGATTAATCAGTATGTAAAAAAAGAAAAACTAAACTTGCGACATAAAACTGAAAGCAAATCAGTCCATCTATATCTTAACTTATTAAACTAAAGGAAAAGTGTAATTTGGGATAATTTTGAGCCATTATCAGTGAAAGAGTAAAACAAGATTATATTTAATTTTTAATCCATAATTCTACTGGTTTTTATTCATAATCATAAAATAAAATGCATTATTATCACCAGTTAATTGGATAAAAGTATTCGATGTAATTAATTACATATGTTAATCATTCCAGGAACTGAACCTAGCCAATTCAGAATACCTTGCACATTTATCCTTTGCCGAAATATTTATAAAAAATCAATTATAAAATTTATTTAACAAAAAATAGGTCTATCTATTCTTTGTTAAATAAATAGGTTGATAATGTTCAAACAAACTCCTGTGTCCTTTATATTATAGTTCAATGTTTCTCAATTTTTTTTTTAAATTCTGTAATCTTAATAAAAAATTTTGGTGCTTCTAACTTATAAAAAGCTTTAAAACACGATTTAACTATTTAAAAAAATAATTAAATGTGAATAATAATGATGTATGAAGTTATATTTCTATTAAAGGACATATTTATATTGAATAATCAGTTATTTTTGGTAGCCATTTGTTCGTGGCGTCGGCAATGTTCTTAGAGAAAGTTCACTTAGTAGTAACCATTGATGTAGTGGATAATCTTTTATAATTAATTATATGAAATTATCAGAATATTGAATATAAAGCAATTTATGCATTATTTATATTATGTTAAAATAGTAATAAATACTGTAAATAATACATCTATATTCAAACATTTTGGTATCCTAAATATAAAATATTAGTTTAAAGAAAATCAGTTTTCGTGATTTAATTAAATATATCATCACATATGAAATTTTTCAATTTTAATGATCATTTTATAAAAACTATAACACGGATGAGATTTCATATTTAGATTTTGTACTTCTACGTAATCTTATACTTCATACTTATAAGGGTAGATATCCTATTTACCTAAATGGCTACTTATTCCAGTAGTGGTTTTATTTAATAGTTTATGTTTTGTTACACGCTATTTTCATGATTACACAATGCTAAACAATGGAGTAAATTGAGGTCACATATATGAACTGTCTTAGACAAATTGAGATAGAGAGATTCACTATTATCAATGATTTTAAGAAAACTGTATAACAGCGCTGAATCTAGAGTGAGGCGAATGAGGGCAAAAATTATGGGAGAGCGCGAAAATTTAGTTGCAATTTTACGCACAAGCTTAATTATATTTATCTTGACAATATTTCGTGATGTAGAGCTAGTCCACAAAACATAATGGTGTATTTTTCTAATGGATAATACTTATCTAGGAAGAGAAAAACTAGTGAGAATTAAATTATTATTATTTATAATAATTGAATGACAATCTGTCTAAAGAAAATAAATATTGAGAAAATAAATGATAAAATATTGAGGATTGTCTAAACAAAATAATATGAGATAAATATTCCAGTAGAGATTATAGGCAAAAGAAAACGAAATGTAAAAAAAAAATTAACCTAGAAGAATCAGATGATGAGGGATTTACATTCCCCTCCCCCAAAAAAATGTTTTCAACATAGAAATAAAAGAAGTAATAGATGTTATAATTTCACAATTAAAATGGAGAAGTGCAAAGTTGAACGAAATATCTTCAACTTTTTCAATTTCTGAATGGAAAAAATTTAATGTCAAATGGATACAAAAGATCGAACACAAGAAGCTGTAAATTTGGCTCTCAAATATCTAATTGAGTTTTCTTCAGAAATATGCAGCTTTAAAAATCATGCAAAATCAATTATTTCAGATATTAAAACAGCAACAAGTTAGATTTATTAAAAATCATATATGACTATGTACAAACTTGTTAAATTAGGTTAGGTTAGTTGGGTTAAGCCGCCATATCCTCATGATATGGCATGAGATATTCATTATCTGGCGGTGGCCACTTATAGAGCCCATCACAGACTAGTAAAGTTGATTTTGAAATAATTATTAATGATTTTTCCTCGTTGAAATCAAGAAAAATTAAATTATAGTTATATTTATTATATTAAATAGAATTCAGTTTTATTATATCTATTATAAATGTATTTTTTGATAGTATTTTGTTAAATATTTGTTGCTTTGAAAAATTAATAAAGTGTTTAAGGAATTATAGTTTAAAGCAGAGCTGACTCCTCTGATAGTAAACACACACAAATGATTTTTTAGAACACATTTTTATTCAATATTTATTACTGAAAAATATTATTTACTTACCAAAAAAAAATTAATTATTTAATACATTTTTTAAATATAAAACTGATAAATTATGAGCAATGATATTTAGTTATTGCCGACACCCCAGCCCTGGTTTAAAGTGGCAGCATTCAGGTTAGATTAAAAAGGGATAATTGTTATTTTTATTTCTTTAAAATAACATTGATAACTGATCATAAATATGAACTCTGACCGCAGCAGACTTTCGTATGTACTGCGACCAATCATAAATATGAACTCTGACCGCAGCAGACTTTCATATGTACTGCACTTGATCAGCAGACTTTCGTATGTACTGCACTGCACTGATATCAAATGCACTGTTGAAACAGCATAGGAGTATCAAAGCAAAAATTTTCTGCGATTTCGGATTTATGTAAGAATAACGGTTTGAAAAACCACGTCAAAGTGAATCAATAAAAAATAGAAATTCGAAACTACTGCTTTATATCGAAATAGCGTTAAACGGAGCTGCGTTAAGCGGAATCTCATTGTATATTGATTTTTAAAATTATTTTAAATATTCATCATAAATTTTACAGATATTAGCAAGTGTCCATATAAGCAGTCAAGCATTTTAAAACTCTGTCTGGTTTCACGCATTTAAGGCTTTTATAGTTCTGTTCTGGTTTCACACGAACCACAACAGAACTATGCCACGAAAACAAAACGGTGGTAACCGTGTGATCGATGAACTCACACGAACCACAACAGAACTATGCCACGAAAACAAAACGGTGGTAACCGTGTGATCGAAATCAGCCACTCGCGAACCACTTATATGCGCAGTTGGTAACGGACTGCGCAATCCGTTACTGATTGCTGATTGACAGGAAGCGCTTTCGGCTGCTAATGGTCAATGTGTCGCACTGTGTGAGTTGCGCTCGATCACTGACGACCACAATTTTGTGGATGATATCGGCCACAAGTTGCGACAGCGGTTGAAACCGACTTCAGTTAGTGGTCCGTCTGAGTTAGATTATGCATTTCTATATTAATATAATTATAATTCACGACTATCCACAAGCAACCACCGTTTTGTGGTTGTGGCGTGGTTCTGTTGTGGTTCGTGTGAGTTCAGCCTAAAAGTAGAAATTTCCATCAGTTACCGATTTAAATTATCAGAAATTTCGAAGTGGAATAAATCTCTTTTGTTGCTATAATTGCTATAGTAACAAAGTTTGATTAATTTTAATTTTTAGAATTTTGTAGAAATTTTAGTTATGTTTGTTATTTAATCCAGCAGCGTTTTTGCACATGATTTTCGTTTTTACTTCTCATATAATTTCTTTTTAAATTTCTTCCTGTCTCATAGTCCTTCAGTTCGCTACTTTCAGCAATTCAGATCTGGAAATGTTATTCTCGAGGCTCTTTATTGGAGAGAGTACAGCGTGCGATGTAAAAATGTAACGCTTCGCGAATGGTTCTACCACGGAATTACCATACAGCAAAAACAAAGATGGACAACAAAAATAGACAGTCATTTTTTTTTGTTAACACTTATAGTCATATACTTGGGTTGAGTATGACCGATCTAAGATGTCATCTTATTCTGGTCAGACTACACTTTTTAAAATGTTTATAATGGTACCAAAATAATTATTTAAATAAAACCGAGAACTGATTGGTTTAATATTGATTAATATTATAAATATAGCTAATTAATATTTTAAAAGCCGGTTTTAAGTCCACATAAATAGACACAGTTCTGCTATCAACCATCAAGCAATTTACTAAGAAATAACACAGCAAATGATTTTCTTTAGAATCAGGTAGTAAAAAATTTCAAATTGAAGGCGGTACGTTAAGGGATAAGTAGTAAATATTTTAAACTGTCTTTACATTAATGTAGAATTACAGTTGAATGCTATCTTTGATTTATAAATAATCGAACTGAAAAGTTCGATTATTTACGCTTATAAACATTTTAAAAAGTGTAGTCTGACGAGAATAAGATGACATCTTAGATCGGTCATACTCAACCCTTTTTTAATCGACAATCAGTTTGTGCCGTTAATTTCAAGATTTTAAAAATTTAATTTTATGACTGTGCGTTTCGGGTCGCGTGTGAAACAACCGTTCCTTAATTGCTGCAAAAAAAACAAAGTCAAAACTTTGGAAACTGGAAACTGGAATGATTACATCTGAAAGCTAGAATGATTCTGAACAAGAAGAAATTAAATGGACTGACGGAATTTCGATTCTCTTTAGTTCTTCTGATCGTGAAAAAATTTTGTTGTATTTATAAATAAATTAAAATTTATTTGAAACGATTTTTGTGATGGTCTTGAATTAAACGAATTGTCGGGAATTGTCTTAGTTTCAATAGATATTTAACAGCTACTATCCTGCTGTGAATACTAATTCGACCAGCCATTCTATTTTGTTAGGACTTTCTATTAATTATTAGTAAATAATACGTTAAAATAATTCCGGTTTAACTGTTAATGGTTTGAAGATTGAGTCATATTAGACCACTTATTTAGAAAACTTAAATTGGTTGTGGTGAACAATTCAGCAGCAGTAGTTCAGATAGCATTGCAAGCAACACAAACCAGGAGGTAGGCCTACGGCTCATACCGGCACCGATTGGGCAGTTACGACTCGCCGGAGCATCCCAATTTTATGAGATGACAATTTTCAATATGCAAGTTCGTATTGCAGATGACTGGGCTGCAGCACATGCTGCACAGGAGCTTGGCCTAGTGCCGAAGAGAGATTGTTCTCGTACGCCGTCGTGTCCGAAATGTGGAGGTAAGTGCGTCTATGTATGTCTAATTTACAGCAATAGCACTGTATTGAAGTTTGCATGAAACAATAATTGCCCTCAGCACCCCTAAATGGGGACGTTGGCGGCATCACCGCATGTACGACATGGAAATAACCTGTCGTCTATTTCCAGGACCGACACGACAAAGGACTGATAACAAAAATAAATTTGGATTTCGGTTCGCTTGTGCCAATGTCGCCACCAAGCAGGTACGCAGAAATTCCAAAAAAGGTAAAAAGACCTGCGTGCAGACCTGCACTGGGAGTGTGTCCCCAGCATACAACACGTTTTTTTGCCAGGTTAGGGCTTCGACGTTGAAGGTAGGTGGGGCAAGATAGTTAT
>AYEL01072913.1:0-15942 GCA_000484575.1 Olivierus martensii
GCAGTTTAAATATAGATAAACATAACATAGAAAATTATTAAAAATAAAGATATTGAAAATTTTAACTTCCTATTCTCTAAACGGTATTAAAAGTTTATCATATTAAATTACTAGAAAATAAATTTTTAAAATATAAAAGTTATTAATATTTAATAGAAACTTTCACGAAGAAATTAATAACCGTCTTTCCTTGATGGTCACATCGTCGTTACGTATCGTACTATGAAGAAATTATTAGAAGTCGAGCTGAATAAGAATTAAACATTATTAATCAAATTTTTTTCCATTAAAATTCATACCCATATGCAAATTAATACGTGTGAATTTTGAAGAATGTTTTCTTAAATATTTCTTGATATGGATACACTATTCTGAGCTAAGAACAACTCTTCCATTTTTTTCGTTAGTACAAAGAACTAAACAATCCCTTAAATACCTAAACCATTTTTCGATTATTTCTCATTTTATATTTTTATAACTTTTATTGATAATGAATTAAATGAATTTTTAAACATTATTTAAGCTTTATAGTTGATTATAACAATATCATAATAATCAAATTCGCCATCAATAAAATGTATCCAAAAACGTCTCCATTCCGAAATGAAATAAAGGAATATATGGATTAGATTTATATGTTTGTCTGTCATCACGATAGCTGACGTATATATTACTGATTTAGATAAAACTCTCATATGTTGTTAGATTATACAAGAGAAACCAAGTCTACTGAATTGATTGATATGGGATCAATATTACTAGCGTAATATGAGTAAAGATATCCACATACTTCAGTGCAATATCTCGCATAAATCTTTTATAATCTGAATGAAAAATATATATATATACAGTATATTTTATTCTAGGAAATCAATCCTATTGAAAATGATCGATATTAGATCATATATGGTGGACTATCCATTAGATATGATCCGATTACTACGTTCGATCATTATTACCGTAGTATGAATCGAGTTTGAATATTTTTAACCATGCAGGTAGATTTGATCTAATATCGATTATTTTTGATTTGATCGATTACTTAGAATGTCCCAATAATGTACTGCATATACTGTATATTTCATTCAAATCAGATACTTTACGCGAGATATCACACCCAAATATGTGAGTATCTCTTCTCTTTTTACACCAATAATACTGAATGATATCAAACTATTTTAATAAATCTGAAATCGAAATTCTGAATTTTCAAAAAAAAAAAAAAATTAATAAATAAATAGAATAAAGAGAATGGTCACGTGATCGATTCGTCGTTTTTTTTTTCATCATAAATTCATATCATGAAAAACTCTTATCAAAGAATCATTGTTGTGATGTGTACTGATTACAGTTAAGTTTAACATTATAGCAAATCGAGGGAATACACCGCACTGATAAATAATGCATTATTTTGATAGCAAAATAATTTATAGAGCTCTGCAGCATGCTATCAATCGATGTGATAGACATCTTCGATTTCTGTCAATTATCTACTGATTTTTTCTTGAAAATCTGGTGACTACTAGTAGCGTGACTTTCAAAAGTTTTTTTTTTTTGTTATTTTTTTAATTTGAAATCAAAATTTGGAAGAGGCTATCATCATTTTGCCGTCTTAAATGCTGTCATTACGTTTCGTGTTGGTTATTAATTTGAATTTTGGCAATTGAATTGATTTATTCCATTTTTCATCGAATTCTTTCAATGCTTATGTTTTTGACTCTTTCCATCCCAAAATGGAATAAAAGAATATATGAATTAGGTTGGTTTAACTTGTCTGTTCGGTTGTCTGTCCAGAAAAACGATAATAGGCGTAAATATTATCCTAAATATGTTATTCCATACATATAAAGTAATATTTCCATACATATATTGAAACCAATCGAAGAATTAAGCTTATTGATAGTGGTCAACATTGGATCAATTTTAGTGATATAACAAAAGATCATCACATATTTTTCTTGTCATAGCTCTCATAAATATTGCTCTATTTAAATGAAATTCGCATATATTACCGGGACCAATTCAGGAACCAAAAATATTAAAAATGATCAATATTGGATCATACTGCCTGGTGTCTGAGCGTCTAAACGAATGTTTTAACTTATAGTACTGTTTTTAAATGTTGAGCTGTTTATGAACGTTGTAGTATTTCAAAGTGTAAATAAAATCCATCTTAAATACCAGGACAATTTCCTAATTTTTACATATATTCATTTCTGTATTTAAAAGAATTTTGAATGTCTTAGCATATTATCTTTAGTTATTGATATATCACACGACATTTTGAGAAATATGTCATTTCGTATATATTTTTAAACATTAATCTTTTGGAATAAACTATTTCTCCTAGTTTATTCTGACAAATGAACTTTATTCTTAATTTCAAACAGGTCAAAAGCAAACGCCTTTGAAAGAAAACGTTGTCTGTCATATTTCTCCGACTTACTCTATTAATTATATTTTGCTTCATATCACGGCAATAATAATTATATTAATTTTATTTAATCGTAATAATAATTACTAGACATATTTGCTTTTAATTCGCTTTTGAGGTATTATAAATTAAAATCATTTTATTGTCAAGGATTGCTATTTGAAAAAATAAATTCTTCCCAATTATGTCTCTCCACTCTCGTTATGTTCTTTCTTCATTTATTTTCTTGTTCATCTGTATCAGATAAGTTTTTAAGATTCTTAAATATCCATACATAAACTATCTCCTTCTTATCTTTTCCATCTTATTACCCGATTTCTTTCTTATCTATTCTACTCACTTCTTCTCGGTACTGATATGCTTTATGTTTCTATTTCCGTTAGAGATTATCATCACCTTTAAAGCTTATTCTTCTCCTACTACAGATGTATTTGCTAGACATTCTTATTATTATTCTGTATAACACTGGCAGTAATTATCTTTAAAGCATACTGTAAAGATGATATTCCTTAAAGATCACAGTAGATTTTTCTTACTATGAAAGTAGTATTGACTAGTTTTTCTTTCTTTATTGTTTTCTGTAATTTAATGAGAAAATTTATCAGTATGTTTTATTTTCTGTTATCAATAAAAAATTGGTATTAATCAGGATAAAAAATATCTGAAAAAAGAATAAATGTTTTAGCCTATAATAAATGCTTTACAGGTATCCCTCCTATAACAGATAGGTTCCTAAAAAATACCGTGTTGTGTGAACATGTGAAATAGTATTATATGAGACCTGGAGCCAATACAAAAAAAAGGAGAGTTACCTTCCAACACTAATTAAAAACAAATAAATTTTCTTTAATTCCACATAAGAAACTTAATTTTTATTAAGAATATTAATCTAATTTTTATTAAGAATATTAATAACACGAAACATAAAGAAAGAAAAAACATACGTAGGATCCAAAAAAATATAAACTTATATTTAAAACAAAAAGAAAGAAAAAGTATACAGCCTACATTACATTCATTTAATAATTATATCTAAAATGAAGACTTTTTCTTTAACAATATGAATTTCACTTTCTGAACTATTTATGCATTTAAATCTTGTGTATCTTCTGTTCTCTTCACAAAATCTGTAATGTAACACGCTACAAAACAATTGTTTTTAACATATACCCCAAAAAAAAATTTACAAAATTTTAAAAATTTCCTCTCACATTCCTCTATTGAAGAAAAAAAACTTATTTTCTATCCAAGAACTGAACGTTGGGAACACAAAATACTCAATTGTCGCCAAATTAATTCAATTTCAAAATTAATTCAATTAACTCGATTTCAAATCTAAATCGAAGATAGACTGCAGATCGTCTCTCTTCACGACAAACAAGCGAAATTGCATTTATGACTAATTTTAAGCAAAGTATTTCCCAATGATTGCATCTTATGCGTGTATTATGTGTCAATAGTGTGGATTTACAACAGTTAATAAAAATGTTTTATGTTGTAGAAGAACATATGTAATTTTCTAAATGTGTTAAATAAAAATCGTGTTACAGAAGTACCACGTTTATATGAGATTTCCGCAATTTTCAAGTCTGTTAGAGCGAAACCGTATTGTAATCTTGTAGTTAATAATATAATATTTTGCTATTTCTATAAGATTAATTTTCACATTATTAAAATTTAAATAAAATAATTTAAATTTTGTAGCTATGTTAACTCAATATAACTTATGATATTGTAAAGTTACAACATTATAGTTGCATCCTTGCTTTAAAATTGTATATCAGGAAGAATATTAATTAAGTTTACTTATAAATATTTACCGCATTTATGAAGTAATAAAATCAAAAAGTTTTAAGTTATTTTATAGAATTTATTTAATTTTCACTTCCATAAACTTTGCAGTGTTCTCATCTGCATGTTTGAAAGAAGAATTTAAGGTTTCAATATTATTAAACACTAGAATAATATCTTACTACTTTAGAAAAAGATCCTAATTTGTTATTTTCAATTTAAAATATAAAAAAGAAGACTTAAAACTATTTTCGCGAAGATACCAATAATATAAAATGCTTCTATAAAAGATGTTTATCCGGAGATAGAAAAACGTTATTACTTGCCCTTCTAAGCAATTCTTATGAAGAATTACTTAGAAGGGCAAGTTGATCACGTTCAGTTGATGATTCTTCATAAGAATCATCAACTGAACGTTTTGATTCATCGATGTTACTTACTTTATTCTCAAGTAATGGGATATATAACAATTACTAGATTGGAAAATAGCCTTGGAGAAAAAATCAGTCGCTCTTAAAAGGTTACTTATCGGTGGATTAGAGAAGATAAACATCTTTAAAGATCACAAAGAATTTATAAAATATTGCTAGCACATTTGTACACTGAATTTAATATTTTTATATTAAAAAAATAATAATAAATATACTACTGTGACATGCTGTATATCAATCTCTCTCTCGAGTATTTAACGTAATTGCAGAACTTTATGATGCAAGGACATAACTCCTTTACTATTAATCTTTAGAATTGTCACGATACTAATTCAGTTCATCTAATGATTTTTGTAGTAATTAATAATTTGTCTAGCGAAACGATTATTTTATTTAAATTAATGGAAAATTCATCGACGTTTCAAAACTGCAATAAGTGGTATCTTCGAAGATCTTCTACAGACTTCTTCGAAAAGTTAGAATGGTAAAGAGTTTAAAATGCAAATTTTTTTTTATGGTTAATACTTAAATATAATCGGAAGAATGATTCGATTATATTTAACTCATAAAATAACTTAAAAGTTCCTCTTGCTGATGTACTTAGAGATTTGTAAATTTCCAATTGGAAATTAATAAAATTCGTATTTAAGGAATTTAAAAAAAAAATAATAATCGAGAAATCGCAAAGAAAAAGTTATCAAAACTTAATAAGTAATTTTCAGATACGAAGCATTTTATCTAAAATTGCGCAAAAATTATCGATTAATCGATACACAAATTATAAAGTTTGTTCGAAATTATCAGAATTGGCCACAGGACAAAAGTTCAAAAATAGTAAATTTTCATTTTTAAATCTGTTATTTTCATGCCATTTTCGATTAATTTTATCGATTTAACTATTTAAAATCTTTTTTTTTCTGTTAGTTTATACGATATTACGAATGCTTTAAAACTTTTCTCCTCATTAAAATAAAAATTAACAACGTTCTGAAATTTCGAAAAATCTTTGGAGATTAATAAATTTTACGTATTAAAATAATCGATTTTTCGGCGACATACGGATAACGCGAAGTAATACGTATAAAAATCGATTAAATAATAAGGAATTTTTCTCTTTTTTTTTTTAGCTCCAGTACCTCCAGACAAGACTTCTCTGTTGACAACCAATACTAGTTATGCGATCATTCACTTGGATTCATGGCACGATGGTGGATGCCCGATATCGCATTTCACTCTGCAATATAGACCACAACGACAAAAGTCTTGGATTTTATTATCCGATAAAGTATCTATCGATCAAAGACACTATAAAGTTAGTGATCTTATACCCGGTACTTGGTATCAGCTTCAGATAATTGCGCATAATGAAGCAGGAATCATGGAAGCAGAATATACTTTCGCAACAGTACCACATATATCAGGCAAGTACTTGACAAAAATATATCATATCACGATGATATTGTATATATAACGTATAAGTTACACATAATAAAAATTCTCGAATGTGTTTACTTACAACAAACAGTAAATATTGCATATTTTCAGAAAATTTCGCATTAAATTAATTAAATTTTCTAGACAGAGAGACAGATTATGTTTAAATGATAAATTTTCTAAAAATCTCAGCGAAGTTTGTAAAGTTAGTAAGACGGTTGACGTTCGTATCAATGATGTTTGACTGATTAACAGTAATTTAATAAAGTTTCGAGATAATGACTACTTTATTGACAGCACGTCTTGCATACAAGACATAATCTTAAACATTTCGCTCATATATTCTACCCGTCAAGGATTAATATCTTTACAGTAAAGATGACGTGAACAAATTTGAGTCGAGCGCAGAGTTGAAAGGTCATTTAAATCATTTTTAAATATTTTATACGACGTGCGGGAAGTGTTGCCATCTCATATTTTTATTTTTTTGTTTTTAACAGAAATTATCACGCCTTCGACTGTAGCCGAATCGGAAGACTTGCCATTTTATTACGATTTAAATATTATACTACCGGCTCTGGTATCCTTTGCTGTGGTTTTATCGTTATTGATTTTAGTTTGCATCATAATTCGTCGAAGAAATTCGTCAGAAAGTTCTCATAGCGGTAAGAAAAAAAAAAAAACCTGTTTCGTCTCATAAACAAAAAAATATTCTTTCTGAATTTATATATTTTTAAAAATTTAATTTATACATAAATATTCACGAGATAGATTTAAATGGAATATTTTATAATCGATCTGTTTTTCGGTAGTAACATCCGCAGTTCTAAAATATTTTCAGTATAAATGCCTTCGCGAATTTCTTACATAAATATCATATTTAAATATAAAAATATACATTTTATAAATACATATATATATATATATATTTAAATAACATATAAAGTGCATACAGTCGGGTATATTTGTATATATGTGTTTGTTAAACTCATACATGTAGTTCGCATTCACTACAAACTCTACATTATCAGCGTGAGTTATTCATACGTTATATGCATAACGTAAAGTCGTAAATCACTCTTAAATATTTATTATATTACTTCCATTTTTTATTCCATTTGTTATAACAGAAATAAATCTGGCAAAAATGTTTAAAATTCATGTAAAAATTTGCATGCAGCGTCAAAAAGAGAATAAAATGTCCTTTATCTAGCTTTTTTTTTATTTTTATAAATCCGTATTTCGATGAGAATAATAAAAAATAAAGAATGTTTAAAAATAAAAAATTAAAATGCGAAAAAACACGTTCGAAATTTTATAAAACGCTTTGGGTCACTTTTTAATTTCGAATTTCGACACCAGAGGGTAGCACGGTATATGTAATAATAAGATACCGAAAGGGTTATTATTAATTTGAGAAATTAATTGTAATTAGTCTGTAGAATACCTTTATTGTTTCCTTTCAATCTATTATATTTTTTTTTTTTTTAAATATTTTTATATATATTTTTTTTACTTTTCTCTCTTCTCTTTTCAAGGAAGTTCAATTTACGGGAACAGGAAGTGTCATTTGCAGGAATCGGTGCAAATGACAAGAGTGGAAAAAAACTCGATGAAGAAAACCGAATCGATTCCGAGTAATTCGTGCTATTATCCAACGCCTTATGCAACTACATGCCTATCTTCATCTTCAGAACAGAAAACTATCGATACATTTTGTAAACAGGTAAATATCATTTTGATCAATCAATCAATCGATATTCGCGAAAATCTAATTTTTACTCCATATTTTTTTAACAGAATTATCCACACACACACACACTCTCTCTCTGCTTTCTTTCTTCCTCTTCTCTTCTCTCTCTTCTTATTTATTTTATTTTTATTTTATTTTTTATCTGATCTGAATAGAGATTGAAAATCTTTTATGTTATGCCATCTAGGAAAGAAAATCAGAATTACAAAATAGTAAAAAGAGAAAAAAAGAGAGAGAGAAAAATTATATTTAATAACTCAATTATCGCTGTTGTTATTATTTTTTAAAATGGTATGTTGTTGATTTTAAAGCACTAAATTTTTTTATTATTATTATTTTTTTACCCAAATTGTCAGTTGATTAAAAGACATTTGCATTCTGTGTTGTTTCGTATGAGTTGGTCAATCGATTTTCAAGTGTCACACACTATGTGAGGACGATGCCATGATGAAAGCAATGGGAGGACGGAATGAATCCTTGGTTTAGAAAATGGGAATATATTTTCAATTAAAAATACTCATTAAATTTCTCTTAAAAATGATAATTAATTTAATGATATAAATATATAGTTTGGTACTCTTTTATACTTAAAAATTTATCGCTCTATTTAAGTCACTTATATATTATTAACATTTAAAATTGTATTAATTTTGTATTTATAGTTTAATTTACGACATTCGTAAGCTTTTAAATTTTATTCGAAGATGTTCAATTAATAAAATTTCCGAAGAATGTTTAAATTTACCAATTAAAATTTGCATTTTAATCAGATAATTACTACAATATAAAGTTAGAAACAGAACAGCAGGAAAATGTCTTCTTTTTTTTTTTTTGGTTTTAATCTGAAGTTGTAGATCTTATCTGATATTCAATGCAGACACAAGCCAAATTTGATTTTTATTGCACAAGCTTCTCTATTCTTACACACACACATATATATATATATTCTGTATAGTTAAATTATTGATTAATGACATTGTTCGTATCTATACGAGGCAAGTTTTGTATGCAAAGTTTCGACGTTTTTATAGTTTAAATTCTTAATGTAAACTGTATAAAATGTCTTTATTGTTGTATTAAAAAATATTTTATAATTTTTCTTTGAGTAAACTTATAATTTAATCCGTTTTTTTTTTTTTTCCTTTTTTTTGGAAATTTTATTGCGAGTAATTTGTAACTCTAAACATCGTTTAAAGACTACGTACTGTTTTGGGTGTTTAAGTACCGTTTAAAAATTGTATCTTAACGTTATCTGGTTCATAAACAGTACTCGAAACTTATCCATTCGTACGAAAACATAAAACTAAACAGAATATCATAAGAGATTGGACTTTTATATGTGCCAAGAAAACTAGTAAATTGATATAATTATTCATTTGGCGCTCGTCCAAAAAGGGAGGCGCATTTCCTCGTGAGGTCAAAGCTTTCTGGATGGTTAAACCCTATTTTCTTAAAGTCAACTTATCAGTATTTATTGTCAAATTAGAATTTTTCTTTTCTATTTTGCATCTTCAAAAATAAAGTAAACATTAAAAGAAAACTGGAAGAAAATAAATGATTTTTAAACACCGAAGAGTTAAAGTTTAATGGCTTTTCTTTATTAAAGTTTGTTCCCTTAATCATAATATATATATATATAACAGACAATTTATTCATGTTCTCTTCTTTAAGACGTGTTGTGCAAAGAATAACATGGGCTATAAGTTAGTAACCATTCTCTCTAAGGATAGATTAATAGAATTATTCATTAGGAATAGGCGAATTTGTCGTGATAAAATATATCGCAATATACTAATTATTATTTTTTCCCCTCTGTTAAATCGGTTATTAAACACATTAGACGAAACTTTTATCTAAATTATCATCATCAATTTGCGATAACACTTAACAGAAATAGGAAATCTTGTTTTCTTATAGAAGGTTAGAAACTAATTGCATTTGCTAAGAGAGAGAATTGATTAAAGGTTGTTGAAGAACATAGTCTTCGCGAATTAAGTTACTTCTGAACACTTCAACTGTTTCTAATTGATGTAAACGAGGATCTATATGATGCAATAATGTTGTTGCTCGTATAGGATATTTGTTTCATTATCAAGACGGAACTGCTCTCTTCCTGTTTCCTTAAATGTATCATTAAGCAGAACAGTTATTTTTCTTCATCTGAGTTAAAATTAGATTACATTCTCATTTATTGCAATTAGTGAAAAGGAAAATCACACAATTTTACTTTTTAACATGTTTTATTTATTTATTTTTTATTTCTTCCTGAATTTATAATTATTACTCTTCGTCAAAAAATGTCACTGTAGCTTTAATTAAGAGACAATTCTTGAAACTTTTTGAAACGTAATAATTATAATTTTCTTTTTAAATGGTAATTACATTGTTATCCTTCAAATTTTTATGGAGAAATATGAAAAAAAAAAACCATTTTTATATATTTTATTCCTTCTATTTTAAGTTATTAACTAAGAAAAATATTTGATATTGATCGATAAATATTATTATCTAGACGTGTTTGAATTTTAATTCCTTGCCAAATTTTTTATTATTATTATTTGAATTTTATAGTAATAAATATTCTTTAATGTTTAAAATAATAAATTTAATGTTGCTATGTAATGACATCCATAAAAGTCTCTTTCTTCCTCTTTTTTTTTTAATGCGTGTTAGTTTATTTTTAAAACATCTTCCCATTTAAGTAATTATAATACTTGATAAATGTATCGATAGAATTTTTTTTCTTTTTCTCAAACGTTCATAAACACTCCTGAGATGTAATTTTACTGTAATTTATCATAAAAGTCGACTTTAAACCATTAAAATATCGTTTCTTCTCTCTCTCTTTTCCTAAGGTAGGAGATGTATTTTTGTCTTCGAATGTAATTATTAAATTCATTATTTAGATGAAAATAATCAAAAGCAGACGGAGAGTTAAATAATTATTATTTATAATTTTTATTTTTCCGTAAACTACAGTTATTAACTTAATTGTAAACAGTATTTATTAAAACTTTCGAATAAACTTTATTTTTCTTTATTATATTTTTATTGCCGACTTTAATTTTGACGTTAATTATTCTTGATTAAAATTCTATCATTCTAATGAAATTTTTTAGATTTCTTTTTTTATTATTTACTTGATAATGTTTAGTATAAGTTCCTGTTAGTGTAATGAAGGATAAATGAAGAAGTCGGACTCGATAGTAATGCAATAAAATTTAATCTAAGAGACACGCTGTAGAAGATTCTCTCACTGTTCCCTTTGAAAAATAAGTAAAAATAAAAACTAAAAAAACCATTTATAAACATTGACTTTCTTCCAGTTTGTTGCCTTTTTTTTTTCCTCCTTTATTCTACGATCGAAATTTGGGAGGTAATCAAATCTAGTACGTTTATTAATCCAAACAATCGACTTAAGTGAATTTATAGCTGGAGATATTCGCGTAAATCGTTAAAAACTCGAATTTAAACGATGTTTAACTTTATAATTACGCGCTTATTCCCGATTTTATCACAAAAGAAAAGAGAGAGAGAGATTTAATCGATGCCAACGTTATAATTAAACAAAGTTAACATTTGACATTCTGTTGATTTGAATAATTGTTTATTAATACTGTTGTTAACATTGACATTTCGGCTAAATCCCTATTCAACAATTGTACAGTACAGCATCAACATTAAATTTCCATTTTCAGTCTGTAGATGAACCATTGTATGCAACAGTAAAGAGAACACCTAGACCTCCAAGATCGGATTTCCATATCTATCATTATCCAGGTATAAATTAAATGGATATTTATTAAATATAATAGCGGTAATTATACTTATTATACGGAATTCCTATTAAATGGACGGTTGTATGCAAGCTGTAATGAATTATTGTGTAGTGTGTTACAGATTACTATTAATCATTCTCGTTTTAATTTAATTCCAAAGCGAATTAACGCGTTATGTTATCGATATAACATTATTAAACGCAAATAAAATAATATTTTTTATAATTTATTACTGTTATAATGTGTTATATGCTGTTTTTATTTCTATATATTTCACAAACTGAAGTGAACGTTACACCGGATTTATCAGAAGACGGTTTTGCTTCCACTTCTAGTCATTGGAAAGGATTATCTGCCGGCTCAAAATCTGAGGATATACCCTATGAGAAAACAGTAACAGGTAATTTTGTGTAGAATAAGAATTTGAGATAAGAAAATGGCACTATATTTATGACTCTATTAACTTTGTTAGAGTGTGAACTCTGTAGATAAGGAGTTTGTTCCAACCGTTCTGTAAATATTCATGGGTTTATAGTTGGCTTTATTCTTTAACTCTTTTATTACTTTCCCATATAAATTTAATTTTTTTAAACTATCGCCAAGTTTTATATGAAACAAAACTGAAAAAAAAAGAGCAAAATCTAGTGGCATTTACGAAAATTAATATTAATGATTCGATTCCTACGTCCTTAAGAAAGTATGTCGTTAATAAATGAAAACATAAAATGGTACATTTATTCTTTTAATAATATAATTTTTAGTAGAAGGTAATTATTCTTCGTATATTAGACAGGAAAATTACTTAAATACGTTTACTTGTTTAATAAATTTCGAAAGATTAATTTTTTTGGGGGGGGAGAGAGAAATAATTTTTAATTAGGTTTTTCCGCATTATTTATCATTTTTAACCAATAAAATATAAAAATAACCATTCGGAATTTCTTTAAAAGAATTTCTGTAAACTGTTAAACTCTATTAAATGGTTTAAGGAATTCAATCGATTATGACATAGATTACAACAGCAATCGAAGTAATAGAACTTTTTTCTTCTTCTTCTTCTTCTTCCTTTTGAAAGAAACGTGTATTGATCTGTATGTAAAGACATTGAAGATCTACACAGTCCATGGACTGCATTCCTCGATCAATATTTTAGAATTTTTTTCCCCTTCATACAACGAACTGGGTCCTTTTGCTTTACCATGCAAATCCATTAATCCAAAGGGTATTTTGAATGAATCGAAAGCAATTCAAAGTTTTCCCTAAAGAGAACGGTTATATGGAATATATACTGCTTAGAGAAAATAGCTGAAAGCTATTTTCTAAAGTATTTTATGTGTTTTTTAAGTGAGTTGCATGCTTAACGTTTAAAAAAATTACGGATATTTAAAAAATATTTCCGAGTTTTCCTTCTTTGATTCGCTGAATTCCCTGGAGCTAATAATTTCCTCTTAGTTAACGCTTTTAAACTAAGTACAATAATAAAAATAAAAATAAAAAATCCTGTTATTCCATTAAATTTTTTTTTTTCTCTTAACTTTTTAGCAAAAGTTTTGTTTATACGTATAAAAATTTTAAACATGTTTATCACATTTTAAACATAAAAATCGACGTCAATGATTGTTAATAAGGCTGGCAAAGTTAACGAGTTTGTCATCATTGGGAAAATATCATTTTATTAAATTTTTCTCTGTGAATATTATATAAAGTTAAATAAAACTATGGGTTATTTTTGTATTTGAGATGGAACAAGTCGGTAAGAAAAATAAACATTTCCTCTTTGTTTGTTTGTTTTGTAAATTTTAATTTTCTTTTAGTATCGTCGAGGCACTCTGCACCAAAAAGAACATCAAAACAGTCGCTAAGATGAATTCACTCCAGTATTTAGTTCAAGATTAGGTAAGAAATTTAAAATATTTTTTACATATTCACACACATTAAAATTCTATAAAAAAAAGTAAAATTTATGCATGCATACATATATATATTTTTTTAATTATAAAATTCTAAACATGATCATAAGATGATGGATTTGGGAAATCAAATAAAGATGGAGAAATATTAATCTTCTTTATAGAAATTTATTCCGTTTTTGTTGTCTTCACTTTAATAATTCTGTTTGTTTCCTTTTTTTCATATTTTTAAATTCTATATCACAATGAATACAATTTTATTTATTTTTTTTTTCGTATGAATAAACTCTTGAAAAGAAAATTTTATATATTAAAATGAGATTCAAAATGATAAAACTATTGTATTGTTATCTTTGTAGAAAGTTCCTCCTTCACAACAAATGGAGACTAACGAAGGATAAAGTATCGTCTTCCTTTGTAATGCCAACGAATAACTATTTGTTTGACCTCATGGTTTTCATTCATTTTTCAATTGACAGAAATAAGTTCGAGTTGATAACAGCAACAACAACAACAACAAAAAAGTCGAAAATAAGTAACGTCTTCGTGTTCATAAACGATTTGAATATCCATTTTACAACGACAGAAGATTTACAAAACCATAAAAATATATTCCCCCCCAAAAAGGACATTTTTGTTGTTTGTTTTTTGGAAATGTTGGGGGATGTAATCGTGTGATGCCTCGTATACTTTGATTATACTGGCGTTCGTTATTTTCGTGTATATAAAGTGTCTGCAACAATGAATGTATTATTTAATGATGAAAAATAGTGTACAGGAATATATATAATTATTGTGATTTACAAAAAAAAAGAAAGAGAGTGAGACAGTAATGTTTTATCTCAATTTTGCTACCAAGATTGATTACTACTATGGCTGTTTATAGCATTTTAAGCAATTACTATTTATTCGACTTGCATAGTGAGTGCCTGTAAAATTTGTTTTTTCTGTACTAACAACTCAAAAAAAAATTAATTATTGCCAAAAAAAAAAAAAATTACACTGTTAAGTAGAAAAATTGACATTTTAGATTTTATGAAAATCATTAAATTGTTAATATAAATTGTTAAATTTTTTTTTTAATTTTTAATTTCAGTTTTTAGATGATGAAAAAAAATTTATGTTCGTTTTTAATTAATATATTCCTGTTTATATAATGTTAGAATTAAAAAAAATATATATATATACATAAAAGAAATTTTATTCGTTTTCAAGGTATCGGTTTATTCGTCATTGAAATCTGTTTCCATACAACAATTTGGATATATTCTAGCCAATATTTTTCCAGATAACTTAACAATATTGAGTTTTAAAATTAGTGGAAATTTGAAAAAACTGGTTTTCGAATTTTTTTCAAATAAAAAATAAAAAACAAAATACAATTAAAACAGTAAAAATATTTATATTTATTTTAAAATTTTTCAGTTTATTTATATAAGAACAAAATAAAATATACACCAACATACCAAATAATAAAAAAAATACACTAAAATCTGTATAAAATATAAATTATACAGACTTTATTTCATTTAGTACAAATTACTTTATTTCATTTAGTAATTTTCTTCAGGAAATATGATTTCAAAAAACATAAAATGTCTGCTGAATGATTACTTAATCTTGTTCTTATTCTATATATAAAATTTCCTGAAATAGATAACTCTCTCACTGACTACTGAATTTGGTGTTATTGTTTTCAAGGTATCAGTTTATTCGTCATTGAAATCTGTTTCCATACAACAATTTGGATGTATTCTAGCCAATATTTTTCCAGATAACTTAACAATATTGAGTTTTAAAATTAGTGGAAATACACTAGATTTCTTTGTTGAAATGTTTGGTGAATTTTACAAATATAGCAAAAATTTATTGCAATTTTATTTATTAAAGCAATTTAAAGTCAAAATGTTAACGTTTTTAATTAAGTAATTAATTAATTTTAGTATTTAAAACCAGTTTTTTAAATTTAAAAACCAGTTTTCGAATTTTACAAATTTATCCAAAAAAAATTTTTGAATCTGGTTTATAAAAACTGACAAACCCTACAAAAGCTAATGCAAACAAATCCAAAGCAAATATTGTCTCCTCTCATACATAAACAGCTTAATATATTCTTTACTTTGCTCTAATTGGACTCCCCAAAAGTGTACTCCCCATAACTCCCTCATACTTCACTTCTCTAAGTATAGTAAGCTTGGCAGGAAAAGTGTCAGTAATAAAACAGTAAAAGTGTCTCTCCCTTTTTATAATGGATCTTTGTATACATTAGTATTTTCTCATTTTTGAGAAAAATACAACAAAAATGAAGTAAAATATTAATGATTAATAAAAAATATTGCCTATTTTAATAGAATTAAACAAAGTTTTATTATTTATAATATATTTTTATGTTTTCATTTCTGTTAAAAAT
>AYEL01072914.1:0-26481 GCA_000484575.1 Olivierus martensii
TTGATTTATAAGCATTTTCCAGGAACACTATTTTTGTAAACTAGGGTTAAAGTATACACAGTAAATCAAAAAATTATATTTTATAACTTTATTTTATATATTACATTATAGTAAATATAAAAAGAATAAGTATTGAAATTGTTCATTATTAAAATTTATTGTTTATTATTGATATATACAAAAATATTTTAAATTATATAATTTATTATTATATATTAAAATTTTTATATAGAATTTGCCTGATAGTTCTTCTGTATATTGCTGTTTGGAAGATCTTATTGAAAATATAGGAAAATATTATCAAAAGACAGTACAAACTCAAGAAGGCATGATTTTTTAATAACTCTCTAAATATCATTTAAAAGAAATATAATTATTAAGATATTTTCTTATTGCATTTTGTTTACAGTACTTCCTACTTATAATGTTGTTCAGCATTTTCAGAAGATTGTTGAAATATTAGAACTCTTTGGTGAATTATATCCTAATACTTTTAAAGAAAATCCATTGAAGATAAAATCTTTTCTATTAGAAATAAGGAAATATTCTTCTATATTGAAAGATCAAACTGTGATACTTGAAATTAGTATTTTAAAGCTGTTATTAATGTTTAAACATACATCAGATCTGAAAGAGGTATAATTCATTTTCTTCTATTAAATTTTTTGTTTTTTAAGTAAATTATATAAAATGCTCATATTTTTGATTTAAAAAGATTTCATAAATTAATTAAGAATAAAATTATTATTTACTTTTAGATAGAAGAATTTCCCTTTTCATTTTTGCTTGAAGTATATTTAAAAACAAATGATAAAAATCTTCTTATTTCCACTTTGAAGATTTTAAAAGGAGTATGTTATTAATTTATTATAGAATTTTATAATTAAATTTATAGAATATTTCTAAACCTTTTTAATTATTAATTTTCTTTAGTTTTTATCTGAATTTGGATTTAGGGAAGATTTATTTTGGGAACTTAATATTTGGCTTAAAAAACTGAAATATAGTTCTTTTAACTGCCATGAAAAAATTGTGAATTTTCTTGAGAAAGTAATGAAATTTGCATTTTATAATTCATCATATTTAGAAAATATAATCACAGATAGCAAGAAAAGAATATTAAATGCAAATATTTCATCAGGTTAGTTTATTTATTTAATTTTATTTATTTTTATTATTGAGTTTTTGTATAGAAAATTGTTATTTTAATGTCAAGATTGTATTTGATAAATTTAAATTTATAGTAAATGAATATATAGAAATTTAATTTTTCCTTACATGTAGTGTTATGTAATTTCCATATAATAATAATGGTTTGTATGTACTTACTGCATTATAGTAAGGAGAAAAACTGAGACAATTAATAATGGTGTTAAATGTCTTTGAATAATAGCCTTATATTATATTAAATACAGATAAACATCTTTTAAGTTTCACAAATGAAAATTAAAAGATGCATTTTATTAATGATGAGCAAACTGATTTCAGGAAATCATTCTACTCATCATTAATAAAATTCATAGTCAGACATCAGAATAATATCTCTTTATCTTATCTTTATCTAAATATAATAAATAATGATTCAAGTTTCTCCTTCTCTGTATTTCATAAGTCTATGTGAAATCTACATAGCCCCTTCCAATTTATACTAATTTGGTTAATACAAAGAAGCTTTCAGTATTATGATGGAAAAATGGAAATTTACTCTCTTTAATCATCATTTTTCAATACAGTTACAGAATTACAAAATACATAGTTTTCCTGAAAAATTGCTATTTCCAAAATCTCAATATCTAAAGGTATGACTGAAAAAATTCCAGAATTCAGCCTGATCTTCCTAAATTTGAAACTAATTCCAAATTCTAAATATAACACCAAATCAAAAACGAATCTATGGAAATAACATGGTCAGTAGATTAACACTTAAAGCTAATAAATACATGTAATCTCATGTGTAATCATGTGTCAACTATCCCCTTTATGGAATTTTAGTGAATTTCATGTTTATAAGAAAGAGGAGAACTTGTGTTTTCGTATGTTCTCCATTAAAACGTTTACTGTTGTTACTGGAAAAAAAAATAAACATTACCTTTGTTTTAAAAACTTTGTCACTTTATATCATAAAAAAATAATTTATTAACTTTTCTCAATACTCGATAATTAATCCATAATAAAAAAAAAATTAATAAATTAATTTATACCTTTTTTATGCCATTAACCAGTCGTTAAATGTCTTATAAACTTAACTAACTAATGAAGGTATTATTTATATTATTCACGATAATTAATCCATAAAAAAAATTAATAAATTAATTTATACCTTTTTTATGCCATTTACCAGTCGTTAAATGTCTTATAAACTTAACTAACTAATGAAGGTATTATTTATATTATTATTCTGTAGTAAAAATTTTTATGATAAAAATAATGAAACATCGAGAATTCGAATTTATTTTTATGGTATAAATTATATATATATTATTTTTTTTATACTGTCGTATAAAAACATCGTCCCCATAAAATGCTGTATCGTAAAAATAACAAATATCTTTCTTGGTATTGATAAGTTCTTTCTATATAGATTATTATTTCTTTTATAATATTTTATGATCTATAAAATATAACCGACTGTTAGGTACTGAAGTAAAAAAAAAAAAAAAGAGATGTACCTACTATTAAACTAACCACAATGGAGTTAACTGAATTTTCTGATGTTCTGTCTTAAAAATTCCGATGATCTACTATATATATATATCTATAACACAAAGAAAGGAAAGAAAAATAAAGGAAATAACAGGTAAGTACAAAGTTTCGTTTTATATTCGAAAATTTTCTTAAAAAAATCAATTTTATGACCACGAAAATTTAATTTTTACTCGATTCTATGAACATTTTTTTTTTTTTTAAATTTTCGATTGAAAATATATTTTCGAAATTGCAGAGATGAATTTTGTTAGACAATTTAATTTTTTCGATCTTTTTTTATTATTTTTTTTATTTTTAATTTCTTTCCTTTAATCTATTTTTTCTTACTTTTTCGTGTAAAAATGTCGCCCCAATTATGCAAATTTAATGGATAGAGTGATTAACTGAATGACTTATTGTAAAGTTTGGACGAAAGTAATTATATATATATATATATGTTGTTGTGATGTTATTTTACTGCAAATAAATAGGTAAAGTTAAACATTTATAACTTATTTTTAAAGGCTAACTTAGAAAATATCGATTATTTATTAAAAATAAAAAAATTGCATAAATCTATTTAATTTGTGAAATGTTTATAAGATAAATAATGAAATCATTTAAAAAAGTAAAAACTAGCATGTAAAATTAAAAGAAAATTGTGGTATTTTTTAAGGAATTTATTATTTTACGAGTTAGAAGCTATTATTTTCAGGAATAAGAAGATTTCAATCATAAACGACTTTTTTTTTTTTTCTAATCACATCATGTCTTTGCCAAAGGCTTTCAAGAATCTTTACAATGTCTGAAGCTTCTGAAACGATTTTGCAATAACTGAAGCTTTTCGAGGTAAAGTGTTTATCTTTGCTTCACATTATGAAATTTTCTTATTAAAAAAAATATATTACTTGCAGTGTAAAATTATATTAAGAAATTATATCTGAAACACTTTTAAGATTATGTTAATCGTTCCGAATGCATAAAAGATGAAGTTCGATCATTTTTCAAGTCTTTTTGAAGTATAAGCGCCAAATAATTATTTACAGGATCAAAAATATAATAAAAAATTGATTATTATTAATGAATTTATAATTATTTAATTGATTTTCTACCATTTTATCAATAATGCTTATTACTGTAACTCATATTCATTCATCTACGTAAGAGTGATTATGATGATAAATGAATGAAAATTGATGAGGAAAATGGCATCAAATGATAAATTTCGTTTGAGCATAATCGTTCTGATCGGTTGAAATGCATCGTTTGATTCCATTGCACCATCAATGCTCATGTATACATTAATAGAATATTGATTATGATGTTGATGAATGAATGACCATCGATGATCAAAATAGCATCTGACGACAAATTTCGTTTAAGCACAATCGTTCTGATTACTTAAATTGTTATTTTTATCGTCAATGGTCATTCAATCATCAATTATAACATTGATATGTTGATGAACAAATGAGCATCGATAAGTGAAAAATGGCATCAAATGTGAAATTTCGTTTGAGCATATTCGTTTTGATCAGTTAAAATGCATCATTTGATTCCATTGCACTATCAATGCTCCATTTATACATTAAGAGAACGTTGATTAGGATGTTGATGAATGATTGAGCATTGGTGATGAATTTCATTTGAGCATAATCGTTCTGAACAGTTAAATTGCCATTTTTTTTTCAAGAATGCTCATTCAATCATTAATTGTAAGAGTGATTGTAATGTTGATGAACGAATGAGCATCGATGATGAAAAATGGCATCAAGTGGTACATTTTAATTGCGCTCAAACGAAATTTTCATAAATTAAAAGAATTTGTTTCCATATATAAATTAAAAATTCAATTTTTAATGTGTTTTTTATTGATTTATAGTTTAATATATATATTTATAAAGAACAGTTTTGTGATATATAGTCTAAAAAATGTTATAAATGTTTAGACAAGAATGATTTATTAAAGTAATACTTCCGAAAATAAATGCCGTTAGATTTTACCATTGACAGAAAAATTTCTCTGTCAGAACTATTAGAAGTTTCGACAAATTTTCGAAAAACATTGTAGTGAAAACAGTGTATCGAAGTCACATGACCCAAGTCATAAAAAAACGTTTATCACGTGTATACCCTTGTCTCTATGCTCTGTGATGCTTTCGACAGATATATATTATTACCAGCCTGTCAGTAAACCAGATAAAAGGGGGGTGTAATGAGCGTTCAAAGACGATCATTTCACTCCAGGCAAAATATGGTAAATGTCATCGAATGTTTTCTAAGACTGTCCAGCTATTGCTGGAGGGGTTTCACTGTTTGTTGTCTAATATTATAAGTAGTGTTGACACACTTATTGACCTTCGGTTCGATGCCTCAGGTAATTGTATCACTGTCAATCTATGTTGAAAAGAATGTTTTCATCTTTCGTCCCTACAGATATAATATCTGCAGGGTCTCAATAAAGAGAGAGAGAGAGAGAGAGAGAGAAGCTGATTTTTTATATATATATATTCTTGCTTGCTATAGCCCCCAGCTGTCTCTGTTAGGAAATATTTCATTTCCTTCCTTAGCTTCAATATGTACACGTCTTTCGTCGTTCTTCTAAAAGAGGAGACGTCAGATGACATGTCTCCACTCTTTGCCTGCTGGATCACCAGGGCATGAACGAAGACCCGCTACCATCGTTGCCATGGTTACACAGGGTGTGTAAAGGGGAAGAACTGACGGGGGAAAGGATTTTCTCAAGCGATGGCTACGAATAATGTCGTTTGCAGTCTTGCTCCGATCGATCGTAGTTGTTGACTTACTCCTATGTTCTGTTTATTTAACCCGAGTTAAAATGGTAAAGACCATCAGTAGGAGATGTTCAATAGGTCCGACGACCATGTTTTTCGTTTTATTACGGAAATATTTTCCTTGGATGTGGGATAATTAACAAAGTGTTTTAAAAGTTTGTTTCGAACTAGGAAACGACAGGATATCCTGTAACCGAGGAAGATCGAATTCTTTAAAAGGGATTTTAGAATTACAATAGGAATGAACTTTGTTATGTGCCAGTTCCGAGATAACAAAGAGATAATCTACAATCTTTACGAGTAAAAATAAACTTTGTTATGTGCCAGTTCCGAGATAACAAAGAGATAATCTACAATCTTTACGAGTAAAATTCTTTCCTTAATTTTCTATCGAAAATTAGGAAAAAAAAAAAATTAACAAATAAAATAAAGATAACAGAAAACATTAAAATTTCATCAAAAATGCTTTAAATAAAGCTTAAATTACTTCTCTTTATAGCATTTTAAATTCGCTTTAAATGAATAATTTAAGCGCATTTAACCTAAAATTATTTTACATTTATTTCTTCTATATAATTTAATATTTTATTAATTTCGGATCATTATTTATAAAGCAAATAATTAGAAAAATAGAAGAAAAAAAAATAATAATAATAAATTTTGTCTAACGAAGTATTGTTCCATTATTTCGTTTATTTTATGTTTTTATTATTATATTTTTTTTTCCTCGAATTACATAAACAGTTATTTCCGATGAATAGATCTAATCAAGAATATAAAAATGGCACAAAAAAAAAGTAATCATGATGTTCGTGTATCCTTACTTGAAACTAGTTTAGAAAATAACTTATCGCATGCTGATCTTCAGTTGCAAGGAGATTAATTACTATTGAACATTAAAATACGAACCACCGGGGAATAACTAATATAAAAGTTCAATGAACATATTAAAGAAACAGATAGGTTTGAAATAATAAAAAATTAATTAATTAAAGAAACATAAGAGACTATCACAAAATTATTATTACCGTATCTTTATTAATCATTGATTTCAGATGCGATAAGGATTATTATTAAATTCCCATCATGTTCAGTACATCGACTACTTTCTATGATATTACAAATGATAACTGGCTTAATAATTTTTTTTAATAGCATAAAAATTAAACTTAGTTTATATAGCAAATCCACCAAACAAATTTCTACTTTAACAGCTTCTTTTTTTTTTTAAATTAATTAAACTTGTGTAATAAAGAGCAATAAATTTATAATAAACGGGTTTTTAATTTTATTTTTTAAAGTCTAAGATTTCGGTAATAAAAATTCTCTCATCTTTAGTGGAATAGTTGGGCGTACCCGTCGAAAACTTCACAAAAATATAATTAGAAACAAAGATATGGATAATGATGCGCATAGCTAAAAAGAAAAATCGATATTAAAAGAGGAAGAAAGAATATAAAAGTTATGTTAAATTTAAGGTATTCTATACAGAATTTTTGTTATATTTATATATATATCCATGCATTAAGATCGAAATTCTAGGAAAAAAAAATATATATATATAAACCATGCATTAAGATCGAAATTCTAGGAAAAAAAAAAAATATATATATATAATACATTTTCGAAATATCAAGAATCCACTTTAAAAAGTTTAACATATTAAAGTTTCTTTATATTCTCTCGAGAATCTGGATTATTTCTTTTTTCGTAAACAAGAAATATATATATACAATACAATAATATTGTATAAAGAAACATAAATATTTTAAAAGCATATCAAGTAAAAATTCATATATCTAAATTTAATGTTATATTTAAATTGTAAATAAAGTTTGTGAACTTCTGAAAAATTCTTAGTTACAGTTAAGAATTCAGGCATAATTCATGCCAAATATAATTTATTTTTGTTAAATTTTATAAATTTTTTATGGATGATTCTAACCGAATATGTATACAATTGAAGATCAGCACATTTTTATAATGTTACTCAGAGAATGGATTTGATTACTTCAGTTGAATCTGTCAGGATTTTTACGATACCAATACCAAAACTTGGATTAAAAATGTCTATAAGGGATTTACATTCACTAGATGGAAGTCGTTTCTGCAAACTTCGGCATTAGTAATCTCTCTTTCTTTTTCGAGAATTCATGATGGGTAACTGCTCTTGCGCATCATTATCAATCAATGTTGATACGCCGAGATGCATTTTATAATTACCTTTGTTAAATTACGAAAAAAAAAAAAATAAGAAGACTTTTAAACAAATTACTTTTTGAGGTTCTTACAATGTCTAATACATGCTTTTATTTTAATTTTTCTTTAGGTATGGATAAACTAGATATTAAATGCATTTTAATCACTTCTAATGTAGAAAATCATTATGTTTTCTAAAAAAAATTTTTCTTTTCTCGAGAGAACGTTTTTATTTTTTTACTAATGCCCAAAAATTCTCGAAATCCGATAAAATTGCTTCGTGTATTGACTTTAAGCCATGTGCCATTCGCGTGTTAGAAAAAGAAAATCCGATAAAAACATTGAATTTTTAAATATTATTAAAAGAAAAAAAAGAGAGGTAATTGTAATTGTTATTTATTTACATGGGGAATTGGTTAATTGGATTTTGTTAATTTTTTTTCCTCTCTCTCTGTCCTATAAGATTTGCAAACGTAATCTTTCGATTGTTTTAAGAATTAACAAGTCTCTTAATCTTAAATTATCCAACGACAAATCTCAGAAAATTAACACGTAAAATGGTGTCAGGGAGATATAACGTCCATTGCCAAGACACGAAAAGGGCGGATTCTTCCTAGTCCTGTTTTTACCAAACTTTTTTAAAAAGAAAACGTAAGATAGCAATATATCTCTGACGGATCTTGATACATTAGAGTTGAAATCTTTTGATATTTTTTTATGTTTTCTGTGTTCCAGAAAGGAAAATCTTAAGGGAATTGTAATCTTGTTTTCCATACTCTAAGAACTATTCTCAGATTCGTACAGAATACAATCAACTTCAATGGATCGATGGTAAAAAATAAAGAAAGCTCTTTTCATGCCTGTATAAAAATTAACATAGAATGACATCGATAACTCGATCCTCCATGTTTTTTTTCTTTTTTCTTTTCTTTCTAGGCTGTTATAAAACTGACGGATGTTTCTTTTTTTTTCTTACAAAAAGATCATAGTTGCATGATGTTTTATAAAGAATGTATATATGGATGGACAAGGGCAAAAACTTAGGGGGTTCGATAAATCACTTTTGTATTTTAAAACCTGTCTTATGCACGTAAATCTAATTTTTCACGCATGACAAAATTTCCAAAAGATTTTCGTGAGGTTTGTTTCTTTTCTTGTATATATATAAAGCTTGTAATCAGTCAAATTTTTAAATGGTTTGTTTTGTTTCAAATCTTTGCTGATGGAGCATATTTTTGCCAAGTTCTCAAAAGAATTTCCATCGTTTAATCTATTTTTTCGTCGATTATTTTGATACGAATCGAACGAAAATCTATATAAAACTCTCTTTCGAAATGACATAAAAAGAAGGGATTCGCAAATTATTTTTCCAATAGATATAATAAAAATACTATTAAAAAACTATAAACAAACCGTATATATATATTAAATATAGAACATTACAAATATTTTAAAATTATTATATTTATAGATTTTCATCTTTCAGGGAAAAAAATGAGGTCAAATGACTTAAGACAGAGGAGAAGCTGCAGAACTTTATCAGATTTTATAACACCGCCAGAAAGATAGCGTTATCAATGTATTGCAGCTATCTTACATTTTTAGATTTATTTTTTTATTTTTTTTTTAAATTCTTTTTTAGTAATTATTTTATAACGAGTTTAAAAAATGTATAAGGAAAACGATGAGTACCATTTTCGATTTTCAATCTGATTAAAGGTGTTTCGATATCAAAAATAAGTTCCGAACATTTACTTTTTCCTCTTATTATCAAAATGGTTTCGAATGATTTTGATTATGGTGACTGTCTAAATTTAGAAATTACTTTTTAGCGTGATCATGTTTTTGTTTGAAATATGAACAACTTTACTCGGAAATTTTTCTAGATTCTATATTTCGTCTGAATTGATGTTATGATGAAAATATCATTCGTCAAATATGTTTACATTTATACCATTCTTATTTTCTTTTTCTTTTTTTTTTATGAAGGAGATTTATTGATTATTGCTCGTAAATTTTGATGCATTCATATTTTATAAGCATTTTTCCTTCATTACTTAATGGTAAGGTTATGTATCCAGACATGTAATTTTCGTGATAATCTCATTTTTAGACCATTCATATCTTGGAAAATTTTGAAGAAGGCAATGTAGATGAGCTATATATAGGCTGATAAAACTCTGATAAATATTTATTCAAAAAAAAAATAAAAGATTTTTATCTTGTGTAAACATCAATTTGAGAAATGAAAAATTCTTTTTTTTTTCTAATTTAGATATTGCATTAATTTTTTATAGTGGTTTCATAAAAATGTATCTTTATGCAACATCATTGCGTTAAATTATTAATTGATATAAACAAACTTTAAAATTATTTATTTAAAATCAAACAAGTTATCTTCTTAAATATTAAAAGAAATATATATTCTTTGGTATATATTTCTATTAAAAATGCAATTCTTGGAATTATATTACTCTCTCTCTCTCTCTGTTATTTTCATCTCGGGAATAATATAAGCATGAGTAATATTATTGATTAAAATTCGTCAAATGACACTGATGAATGGCAGAAATTGCTGGTTATATTCAGGTTCATTGTTCCATTTGAAAAGCTTCAGATTTTCTCAAAGGAATATTCTTAAATGTCAACACACAGAACGGTAATTAGTAATAATTTTCATAATTTCATTTATCTTTTAAACTCGTATTAACTTCATGTAATGAGCCTTAAAAAAAGAAAAAAAATTCGTTGTAAGGAATATATTTATCATCGAGAGGATGATAACATACAATAAGATACTGTGGATATCCACGCTGCATTAAATTTTGATAAAAGTTTAAAACGTTCTTGATATCTATTTTTTAATTCAAACTTTTTCCCCTGTATCAAACTTCAGTTTATAATTATTATATGAAAGATTTTTAAAAAGTAAATAAAAGTAAAATGTTCAGACGGCAACTGAACTGTGTATGGTAGATTCTGCAATATTAAACTTATCGTTAATTATGATTCCGAACGGTTTCATGCCGTAGAAAACCCTTCACGCTGTAGAATAGCCTTGTTTCAATATAGCGTGCCTGTCTGTATAGGACAGAATCAGTATACTCCTTCAAATTTTCCACGTTATCCGTGAAAGCATGACAATTATCGGCGAGCTGTCAGAATCTCATTTATCTAATTTATGAACTTATTCGGTCCTGGATCGAAGCCAAAATTTACTCATTTTACGAAATATCCCATTCCTACAGAATTGTATTCGTTCATCGGATTTCGCTTTTGAAAACTGAAAACTGATTTTTGAAAAAAAAAAAAAAAAATATATTCATATATTTAGTTCAAATTACTTAATTGTTAAAGCACTTCCATAGATACGTATTTGTATGTTTCGTTATACTAATACATTTCTAATTGTCGTTACATTTCACATAATTGCGATATATTTCAATAAAATAATCAGTTTCTTAATTGCGTTTATTTACAGTTTATATGTACTTCGATAAACTGATAAATTTCTTAATTGTTTTTAAATGTAATTGTGATATGTTTCATTAAACTAATCACTTTCTTAATTATATTTATTTAATACAATTTATATGTATATTTCAGTAAATTGATTAATTTCTTAATTGCCATTATATATATAATTGCGATATGTTTCATTAATCAGTTTCTTAATTATATTTACATTAAATATATGTAATATAAATAAATGTTTTCTTAAAAGGGATGCATTTTTGATACTTGTAATTGATCAAATTTATAACTTTTTTTTTAATTATTAAATTTTAAAAAATAATAATGAATTAAAAAAAAATCTGTGTAATACATTTCGAAATAAAATTTCACATATTTTAACAATATCGAACGATATATACCTTTACAATAATATTTATTCTCAGAAAGGTAAACTCTCTTCTCCGATAAGATAAAATAACCTTTGTTTCATTAAACTAATGATTTTAATCCTTAAATATATCTCAAAATTTATGAGATTCACTGAGTCGATAAATTGTCTCTCATATTAAAATTTAATTACAATAATTTATTTTTATATCTTTCCATTAAACAATTTTAATTGAATGATCATATCTCATTTCGTTCAGTTTTACAGCTATTTTTTTTTTATTAAAGCGGGATCAAACTGTTATAGTTTTTGCTTTTTGTGACCTTTTTTTTAAGCTCTTAAGTCAGAGGTGTGGTCATAGATTCGTGTCTTACGTTACTGCATAAAATTACGTCTATATTTCACAATGTTATGCTAGAATAAGATCTCTGATGATGTAAAATCACTGCCAAAACTCTTTAGATCGTTTTAAATTATCGATTGATGAAAATGTTCATAGAAGAATTACCAAATATAAAAAGCTTGCTATTTAAGGAAATTAAATATCGATTTTAAAAAAAGAAAATTTTACATTTTATGTAATACTTAGAATATTTTTCTAGAAAAAAAAAATTATTTATATATTTAAAAAAATGATTCGTTTAAATATTTTCTTCTCCTCTTTTATCTAGTCGTTACTTTTTTTTTTAAAATATAATTATCATCATCAAGTACGACCACTAGCTGACTTTCAGGTCTCTTTAATTTTACTAATTATATCGCACTTCGTTAACAAGATTTAACTGAATAATTAATATTTAGTACGGAAACTGTTTAATATTTATACACATTTTTAATTCAAAATTATATTTTAAAACATTTTAAAAATATTATAAGTTTTATAGACGTAAAGAACTTAAGTAACATTAATATTTATATAAAAAAGAGAGGAAAAAATATTTATTTAAAGTAGTTTAATATTATTTTTGAAGTGGATATATCAAGGACTTGTACTTAAGAATGAATATCTCTTATGCAGTGACTTTAGCAGGTGTTTTTCAATTTTATACGCTAAGCATTTTTGTCCCAAGAAACGAAGAATAATGACATTTCCTTTCGCAAATTTCAAGTTCTTTATTTCCAAAAGTAAGTGATTTCCTATTAAGAAAATTAATGAAACGTAAAAAAAGAAGTTAAGTAAGCTTCTACTCTCTCTCTCTTCTCTCTCGCTCTTTCTGACTGCATCATATTGATTTTTTTTAAATGGTGAAGATTTCAGATGCCATTAGCACCTGTACTTTTCTGATAAAGAAATTTGACTTGTAAGAAGTACCTAGTCAACGGGTGAACTGCTACAGAACTCATTTTGAAAAAAAAAAATTAAAATAAAAAAAATAGTCTCATTCACCATAAGGACATCAACTTTAGAGTAATTAATTATTCACATTGTATTGCTTCATTTGAATATTTTCAGTTGAGAATCAAGACCTTAAAAGAAACTGGTCCGTGAATGAAACCTAGAAGCTTGTTTCCGTTTTCTCATTAGAAGAACTTTGGATTTCTTTTTTTTTAAGTTGGAAAATTTAGCGACATCGACTAGTATAGAATTAGATAATAGCGATGCAAATTACATTTACAATGCTCTCAGTCGAAGATATTGCATTATTTCTATAGATATCTAACGAAATACTTCTTCCGAAGACTTACTTTGCAATTTTTTTAAGATTAATGTAAAGTAATCGCCTCTTTCCGTTTATTTCTCTCTTTTTTTCCTATCTAGATGATGATCGTATCGAATTTGAAATTCATAAAAATTGTATAAATTAATGAAAGCAAAGAAATAATGAGTTTTCCTCGAATGAAATCATTTCCGAATGCGAAAAGTAAAGAAATTCCAATCATTAACATTTTAATTCCATTGTTTGCTATAACTAGATTACTATTCATATAATTCGTAAACGTAATGAAAACAAAAGAAGAAAAAAATGTATCAAGAAAATTAATAAACATACGAAATTATTTATTTATTAATAATATTGTCATCGTTTAAATGATTTGTTTACCTGTTAAAACGAATTTGCATAATTATGCGATTTGCAATATTGACAATATTTGAATTCTTAAATTCTGAATAGAATATTATAAAAGCACAAAATAATTTATTTAGAATTCTTATATAAGATACCGGTATTTAGAATAATTTAAAATTAATAAACATGCGGCATTCTATCTTTTAAAACTCGTTTCTTTAGGGAAAAAAAAAAAAATCTAGGAAAATGTACTGTATACGAAATCTATCCAATTTTCGGTATTATTAAAGATAAATATAGATTTAAATGTATAAATTCAATTTTAAAATATTTAATCCGAATTTTAATAATAATAATAAAAAATAGAACGTTTTTTATGGAATATATTTACTAGATATAAAAATATATTACACAATATAAATTCGGGAAATATTTAAATATATATATATATACAGTATAAGATTTTTGAACTGTTTTCCCTTTGAAAATTAATTCAATAAATTTTCTGCTTCATAAAATTCCTATTGAGTGAAAACGAATGTACAGAAAAGTAATCCTGGAATATACACGGATAAAGAGAAAAATCAACTGGGATTTATCTGGTCTAAAATTTATCAGGATGTCGATATATACTGTCAGTACAATTTATAACTCTTATAATGGAAATTCTTGTTTCAAAATATAATAATTGTTAGCATTCTGTTATTGTTACAGATGCTGTTCTTCTTTTTTCTTCAGTATAGACTATATATATATATTTATTTATTTATTTATAAATTTAATAACTTTGGTAGAAGTGCATGTGTATTAAACAGTATAAAATCATGGTAAACATTTACACGAAAATAAAATTAATGAATCGTTAGTAAGAGTTTTGGTTGATGAATTGTGTAAAGAGATCGGTCGAGAAACGTAAAACATGGCATTTTAACATGCTTCAGGAGATTATAACTAATATATTATGTATAACAGTTTACAGGAAATTTCCTAGCGATAAATGAGGAACATAAGTACCTATAAACAATAACACCTCGCCTATATATCACAAATATTTATTGTGGCTATATCTCTCGGCAGTTATGTCACTCCTTCTGTGAAGATGGTTGCCTCTATAACTCGTTCAAGAGAGTAGAAAAATCAATGATTTGTTTAGTAAACTTAACTACTGCTCAGACCACCGAGAGAGAGTTTGGTAGGAAGACAGTTTTGTTTGTTTATTTTTTTCCCTTTTTTTATAGATAAGTGGCAGGTTTGGACCCCTTCTCTTCTATCGTATACCTCTAGGGATCTAGTGATGTAGAGAGACTATCTTAAACTACCAGTGTGCGAGAGACAGACAAATGTTGCCAGGAAAGAAATTACACCAATGTTGGCTTATTTCCAAGCACGAAAGCAGACAATGGAAGAGATGGTACCATACAGTCTGGAGTCACTGACTTTCATTTCTAGAACAGATTTCTGCTATTAATATCGTATTACTCAGTTGAGTATTAGTAAAAAAATCTCCCATGCACTGTTCATGACTTATTGTTTTGTATCACTTTTGTTTCTTAGAATTTTTTTCTTGTCAATAGAAACAGTTATAATAAACGAATTGTCTGTATTTATCTACTCGCATTTATTTGGTAACGAAGTTCTGAAACCCTGCTGGAAAACGTGTTAGAGTAAAAAATAGAGAGAGAGCGAGAGAGAGAGAGAGAGAAAAAAAAAGGAAAAGTAGTGGCTTATATTTTTGTGCAGTTTTTGAATTATTTACTATCTTTGTTATCTTGCCTAGAGCTATTTTTCTTTCATAAAAACATCTCTGCTTTCAGCCAAACAATCTGACAAAACCTGAACACATTTATTATTTTAGATATAAAATTGCAATCTTACTAATAGAACATTTTTTCATAAGTATAAAGGAAAACAAAGACATATTATAATTTAAACTTTTACTATAATTAATAGCTTTTAAAACTAAAATAGCTGAAACAAGGACAATAACAATAATAACAACAACAAGAACAGACTGAAATAATTTTGTTAATTAAATGTATCATTTTTATTTTTAAGTATATGTGCTTAAGTGTAATTTAAGTGAATCTTTAAAAAATAAAACGGTTTTTAAATTCTATAATGAATAAAATACAAATGGAAATTTTAAAACTTTTGTTTATAAAAGGCATTTAATTGCAATAAACACGGATACTGTATAACTGAAAAGTGATAATTGAGATTGATGTTAGCTGAAATAACAACATTAGGGTCCTTCAACAACTTCAAACACAATCAAACTGGTCAAACAATCATTTTACAGCTCTGCAGCTACGAAAGCAGATCAATACAAAGTCGAATCGACAAAGAAATCATATTTGGAGGAAATGGCCAGAGCAGATTTGACAGTTTTTCAACCGGCATTCTTGTTACTGTCTTCACTAGGAAGTTGATAAAAGAAGGCGGATTCTGGTAATGAGAAGCTACGGACAGTCGAGTGATTGAACGATTGTCTCCGGGGATGTCCAGTAATCGGTGCCTCATTAAACCCAGAGGAAAGCTCACTAAAGTGAAGACAGTAGGATGAAGTTGTCCGAGATTCCACTACTACCATTTAACACTCTCTGCCTTCCTTTCAAAGTCACATTCTAATTCTGATACCTTAAAGATAATCCCGTGTGGTAGATGTACTGATCCTCTTAACGTGACAGGGTTATATGTCAGTTAGACATCAAGACATGCTCACTAACCGTTTGATAATAGCTTTCGATCGTTAAGGTGCGATTGTGGCTGAGTACTGCAGAGAAGCTGCTTCTCATTTGCCCTTTTCTCTCTCTCTCTTTTTCTTGCTTTTTTTTTTATCTTAAATTCGATTTACTAAAACTACTTCTACTGTAATTAATTGGACGACTTTTAGTTTTTAAATGTTATTAGAATGACGAGATAAAATGCTTATTAAATTATCAACCGAGATTTTATAGTTTCCTAAACTTCTATTCTTCGCTAATAAGCTTAAATCTTTAAAGATTATAATTAAAACAATGCTTAAAAGCCTAAATTATTCATCATCATGAATAATTCAAAATTCTTTGTATAATACTTTAATTATTAGCTTTCACTTTTTAATAAATATATATAGAACTATAGGTGTTCCTAATTTAGAATAATTCTTATTCTAAATCAGGGATGCACAGACCCCGGCCCGCGGGCCGCATGCGACTCTCCGTTGACTTGTTTGCGGTCCGCCTCTCTCATACAATCAACGAAATATTCTGTGTAGTTTTTTTGAAAAATGCACTTTCAAATAATGTTTTTCTGATGTGAAATAATTTTTACAGTGGTTCGATAATAATGTTTTTAAGCAATTAAAAAAATAATAATAATAATCATATTTGTAATAATAAACTCCTTTTATTTTTACTATATTTATGTGTGGAATAGATGATTTAAAATATTGTACATGCGCACATGCACTGCCATTTAACTAATGAAAATTTAGAATTGTTAAATTTTGTTAAATCAATGCAAATACCATTATCCAATTAAAAATTCTTTGTTTACTTTTGATTATGTTACTTTGTAACATGCAATTAATAAACATGATATGATATATAACTTGTAGTTTTTTTGACGGCCTTTCTACAAGTCACTGTGGGTCTAGGCGGCCCTTGGTCTTAACAAGTCTGTGCATCCCTGTTTTAAATTATTTGTCATACGTGTATAGGGAATTTTATTCTTCGACATTATCATCGACAAATAATTAGATAAGCTTTTATATAATTAATAATGCCTGAGTTATAATTAATAATGCCTGCCCGGGAATGAAAGTTATTTATATAATTGGTCGGTGAAGGAATGGCGGCTAGCGCGCGAGTTACTTCAACTTCTCGGTCCGCCATTTTGATTTTTCCGATTTCGTTGTAAATGATAGACTTTCTGCTACAAATCGAGTTATATTCAGTGCCGGCTCTAGGGGTCCCGGCGGCCCGATGCAGCTTTCTACTCAGCGCCCTTACAATATTATTCAAAAAAAGTCTATTCAAATTCATCCACTTTATAAATGAATTCAAATGAGAGCTAGATATTTCGCGAGAACTGAGAGTTTTCGACAAATTTTGCCAATTTGAATATCCTTCTGTGATTCATTTCTTTCACCGGAAAATAACTTGCAGCAAAAGCAAAATACTCTGCTTACGGAACACGAATATATGAGCTATATTCGTGGAACAATACCATTATTAGCTACCATCCGATTATAACAACTATTTCTAAAACTACGATCAAAATCATTTCGTGGAAATGATTTATTTTGAATTTGTTTTGTCGGGCCTTGCTCAATAATAATTTTTCGAATTTTGTCGTTAATAATTTAGGTACAAGTGACTGAATCACTTGATTTAAATGATGTTTTCATTTTCGCTGACCATTGATGTTGAATTCATAATCATTGATCTTAACGATTGTTTTTTGATAAGGATGATGGAGCTAAATCAATGATCCTTTCAGTAGTGATGAATTGATTTGGATGATCTTCACCTTCTGTTAAATCTTTTGTTTGAGAGCTCATAATCATGACAGGTTGCCATCAATTTTTCTAAAAAATTTGTCAATTTGTCCTCTTAACTTTTTTTCTCGATTTCTTTGGCCACACTTTCCTTTTCCATTTTCTGCACCCAATAATTTTTTCTGAAATTTTGAAATGGGACTATAAAAATTACCTAAGTTTCTTGTTTTACTTTAAAAATTTGAAATATTTATGATTTAAAAGCTTATTTTCTTTAAAATGAATCAGAACAACTACGATAATTTATAATTCAACGATGTTTTGAAGAATTTGGTATCTTTTATTTAGTTATTTAAATGTAGTCTATAGAGGTAGATGTCATCTAGTAATTCGTCACACATAGCATAGTAGAGATTTTTCCTATATCTTCATTCAGATCATATTTTGAAATTTTTTTTATTATAATTTGCTAATACTTCAATAAACGTAAATTTCTCGTACTATTATTAATATTGAGAATTCATGTATTCTTTATAGCAATATGAAAGTAAAAAATGTCACGCGTAGAATTTAATTAAGAAATGAATAGTCGCGATAACTTTATTAAGTATATTTTTTAAAGAAAAAGTTTTGTTGCGTGGATTGTATGGCAAATTCGATAATATTTATTTCTTGAAAATGTAATATGCATATTGCTGCTATCATTAATTTATTAAAAGAGACTTATTAATACGCAAACATTAACAAATCTGTCTTCCGATTAATGTCGAATTTAAAAAATTATTAAGGGATGTTTAGCAAAGAAAAAAAATTTGCAACCGCTTCACGATTTTGCGTGTCATCCTTGCGCAGGGGCCATGCTAATCTTCTCTGTATCGTTCCAATTTTAGAATATGCACCACCGAAGTGAGTACACCAGGCATCTCCCTCCGTCACTTTATATACTGCACCATCCTTTTCCCTCACTCTATCCGTGTCCCAGAAATTATGCTAGATTTCCCGATAAACATCGCAAAAACTTATTCATTTTACAATTCGGTTTGGTTAAAACAGTATAATCTACTATCTTCCTTAATTGAAAATTAAAATTTAATAAACTTATTAGAAGAGATTCAGAATTAAGCCTTTTAACGTAACGATTTGATTCACTTAGTCTCCAGTAGAGGGCACTCCATCAGTTCGTGGACACGACACACCGCTCTATACATCAGCAACGGAGGGTACTCCACGAATTCGTGGATTCTCCGCAGCTGCCATCAGCCTTCCGATTGATACAGATTCGCTAAATAAAATATATCAATACTTTGCTTTTTTTTATAATGCAGAATCAAGGTTAATATTATTGCTAAATGCCAAAATCTCTATTACTTCAAAACATTATTTGTACGGGAGATGCATCCGACAACAACATGGTGATCTCGTACTGACTACTTTATCCCGGAAAGAATACTGTATTATACACAATATTATACATCTATATGTACAGCTATATACAGCTTTCTTGTAGTATTTACTCAGCGCCCTTACAATATTGAGAAAATGATCATTTTGGCGCCCTTCTTCCGAAGTCGTCCCGATGCGGTGCATCGTCTGTTTATCAAGTTAAGCCGGCCCGGTTTATATTGTATTGTATAACTACATGCATGGTTTTCAATGAATGCCTTTATGAATGTTTAGCATTTATTATTACAATTAATGTTCATATTTTCGATTTTCCTATACTTCATATTTGAAACAAAACTCATAAACCAGGAAACTTCCTGGACCTATTGAATTCACAACATGTTGAAAGTAAAAATAGTAAACATAATATTGGATTTTCACAAATGCAAATATTATTTTAATTTGCCAAAAAATAAAAATTGAAAGTAAAAATTGAAAATTTGAAAGTAAAAATAGTAAACATAATATTGGATTTTCACAAATGCAAATATTATTTTAATTTGCCAGATTTGGGTTTTTACTTATTCCTTCTTCATTGCGGCGAAAACTGGGGAGATATTTGGTGCGCTGAGGCGCCCGCGGCATTTCTTTTAGGGATGCAAGAATAAATTTGCCTCCATTTTAAGAATCGCATATATTACAAAACTTCGGATAATATACTTCAAAGTCTTAGTAACATAATGCCTATAATTTCACTGAATATCACTGCATAGGCAACTAAATCATCGCATTAAACAATGCCTTATTAGTCAGATTTCGAAAATTTTCATAGTTGCTAATAAAGCCTTATAATGATAAAATTAGTATAAATAAACAATATAAAAATATTTTAGAAATATTCAGGATTTAAATACGTTTTATACATTATTCCAGTACAAAATGTTAGTTATTTCTGGAATGCAATATTGGATTCATTATTTTATTGAAACTTGAAACACTGGAGACAGTTAAATAAAGATTTAAGCCAATCCAAATATTTCTTTTAGATTTACACTTGTGTGGAAATACACTTCTGTGCACTATCAGCAATTGGAAGATTGCTGATAGTGCACGCTGTGATATCAGTTTGCAGCAGTTCATTGATAGAACTGCTAAACCTTGATGGACTTCAAATTGAATTGTACCATATCCAACAGGCAAACATGATGATGCAAATTTCAAAAATAACCTAACTATATTTAATTTAAATGGAGCACATCTAGCATATTCACTTATTTTTCAGCTTGTGGTTAGGTTAGTTTTTTAGCCGCCAATATCCTCATAGGATATTCTTTATCTGGCGCAGGCCACTTATAAAGCCTACCACAGACTGGCCAATCTTTTGATTACCCCACCATGGGTTTGGCCAGCCTATGAATCGGCTTCAACATGGTGGGCTCAGACTCTTCCAGAAAGTTTTAGAAGGGTTTATCGACAAAATAAATTAAAAATTTTTTAGTCTGTAAGCGTTTTAATCATACCGATATTTAATTTTGTATTATTTATGGAAAGATTATTATCGTAACGATTTTCGTTTCGTATCAAAAACTATCAATTGATACTACAAAAAGATTATTCACCATAAAATATTTTAATATTCGAACCATTACCAAAAAAAGTAGTTAAAGCTTAACTGGAGTTTTGTGGATTTATATCGTTCTTAAGGGAATTTATTCGAAGTTATTATTAATAAACTCCTTTAGCCGAACTCTGTTCGTTCTACATGTGTGTGTGTGTGTGTGTGTGTGTGCATGAAAGAGGAACTCATTTGAAACATTGCTTCAATGGAAGAGATTAGAAAATGTTGTTAGGGAACAGATGACGAGCGAATATTAAGAATATTAAATAAGAAAAACTCCCAACAGATTAAAGAAAAGAAAAATTTTTTTAAATCGATAATCGGGCATTCTTTTCTCATTTGCTGATTTGACAAAATGCAGATTATATTTTCGTGAAAACACACGCAAAAAAAATAAAATAATAAAATATTTAGTCAGTCATGTAAAAGGATTTTTATGGTTTTGACAGTGATCTACCATTTTCTTTATTTAATCTCCTTTTATTATTATACAAATAAAAATTAATAATAATAAGTAAAAAAAAAAAAAAATTCGTTATTTATTAATTCATGAAAAATTCTACGAATAAAATATTTATATTCTCTAAGTTCCATATAGGGTAAAACGGGGGAATATGACCAGTCGGGGAAAATGGCCAATTATAAGTTGAGACAGGCCATTAACACGTATTTCTCTTGTTCTAGGATCCACTACATTTTAATGCCAACTTCCAGGCTTGGGAGAGTTCTAAAGATTGCCTTTCATTAATTACCTTCCCATTTTTGTTACCTTGAAAAATCGCTAATTCCTCTGCTACTTTGAGTTCTTATATTAAGAAAGTAAACTACAAGCACTACAAGCAGTTGAGAAGTTAAAAATCAATAAAACATTTTTTAAAAAATCTTTAATACTACAAACGCTTTTGGCTTGACGCCATCATCAGGTACTACATTCTAAACTTAAGAATTCGAAGGAAATTATATAATTTCCTTCCATTTATTCGAATTTCACATTCAAATTCTTAAATTTAGAATGTAGTACCTGATGATGGCGTCAAGCTGAAAGCGTTTGTGCTATTAAAGATTTTTAAAAAAGTTTTCTTATTGATTTTTAACTTCTCAACTGCTTGTAGTTTACTTTCTTAATTACCTGAGTTTAAGCAGTGTTAATAAGTTTTTTAAGAGTTCTTTTATGTTACACACTTTTTTTTATTACTTTGGCTTATTTCCAATCTACATCGATGTCATATTCATACGCCCTCCTAGCTAGCGCAGTTGTTAATTTTCCTTTTTTTTATATCATCAATATGCTCTTTTAGTCTTTGTTTCAAGTTCCTCCCTGTTACTCCGATATATACTTCTTTTTGGTGCTTAATGTTAGAGGAATTTCGTAGACTCCTGTTTGCTCTTCTTTGTTGTAAACGTCTTTAATATTCCTTAACCATTGTGAAACGGATAATAAGGAGGCTATAAGGAAAGAATATGAAGTAATTAACAGAACCTTTTGGCAATTATAAGACAGTTGAAAGCTTACTTAAGATAAATAATAAGAACCTGGCCTATAGAAGAGGAAACACAATATGGAGCCGGTTAAGGAATGTTAAAGACATTTATAACAAAGAAGAGCAAACAGGGGTCTATGAAATTCCTCTAACGAATAACACTAAGCACCAAAAAGAAGTATATATCAGAGCAACAGGGAGGAACTTGAAACAAAGACTAAAAGAGCATATTGATGATATAAAAAAGAGAAAATTAATAACTGCACTAGCTAGGAGGGCATATGAATATGACATCAATGTAGATTGGAAAGAAGCCAAAGTAGTAAAAAAGTGTGTAACATAAAAGAACTCAAAGTAGCAGAGGAATTAGCAATTTTTCAATGTAACAAAAATGGGAAGGTAATTAATGAAAGGCAATCTTTAGATCTCCCAAGCCTGGAAGTTTGCATTAAAATGTAGTGGATCCTAGAACAAAAGAAATACGTGTTAATGGCGTTAATCTGATATTTTTAGAGACTTTTATAATTTTTGTTTTTATTTAAAAGATTTACGTTTTTGTTTATAACATTTACGTTTATGTTTAAAAAATGTATCTACGTTAGTTAAAATTATTTATATTTAACTGGTTTTTTTATTTAATAATTTTGTTTTTAATTTTTGAATATAATAATGAACATTTTGGTTCTGAGTTCTATGTTCTAGAATAAAACTGTTTGTAATTTGAGCTGATGAGGGCTAATAAGAGCTGAAAATGTTTCTTATTAATAAAGTTTTTTAAGTTATTAGGTCTGCTCATTTGTGCTGATTGTAGATATTTATATTATTTTGATATGATACCTATGATATATGTTTTAGCATAAGCTAATGCATAACTGTGTACATTATGTATAAGAATTATAATATAAATACAATAATTTGTATTTTTGATATTTCATGTAATCAGAATAAATAAGATACATAGATTATATAATAAAAATTATTTTATTAAATAATGAAGACAAGTCTAATTATTAAATTATAACATATTTCCTATTATGCTTTTAATAACTTTTTAAACTAATTTTAAAATAGAATTTTATCATATTATTTTGCAAATTTAATGTAATACTGCTTTATTAAATTACTAGAAAAAAGATATAAATTAAGGTGCATTTATATTCATTTAATACAGGGGCCAGCAACCGGTGATCTGTGGGCTGCATGTGGCCCAAAGTGCATTTTTAGCTGCCCATAAAAGGTTGACCATACTTAGCATGTGGCCCATATGTTGAATTATTTGAATAATGCATTTTATAATATGAATAGTAAATAAAAAATAATTTTATACTTAAACTTTATGATATTGCCATGAACTTTGCACCAGTCATCAGGAATGGGGCAAACAAAGGTGACTTCACACCTCAGATGATAAAGTGGATGTAGATAATTTGGCTAAGGAAAAACAACTGCAAAAGTCACATTAAGCAAGGAGTCAAACATATTGTGATTCATAAACTGTATTTTGTTTTTACATGATAATTTTTTTTTTGTTTCATATCTCATATTTTAAATATTTCTGTATTTTTTAAGATAGCTATAATAAAAACTAATGATAAATATTTTTTAACTTCTTATTTTCTTTTATTATTATATAAACACTTGTGGCCCAATTATAAAAAATAAATATTGAATGTGGCCCATAAGTCTGAAAAAGTTGCCAACCCCTGATCTAATTATTAATGTTTACTTTCTCTATTTAACTAGAAATAGATCAACACTAACACTAGTTAGCAGACAAAAATATTTCACAATTTATTTAATTTGTGTAATGTTTTTGGTACACTCATCTTTAAATAAATTATGAAATATTTTTGTCTGTTAACTAGTGCTAGTATTGATCTATTTCTAGAGTATTTATATTCTTAATATATATTTTTATTTTAATGAAAATTCTTACTTTTTTTTTCAAATGGGTCCAGCCATTGCTGATCTTCAATATTTTCATCATATGGATAATATTTATCACATTGGACAATGCAAAGTATTTTTTCACATCCTAATTCTTCTTTTTGTAAGACTTTTATCATCCAAGCATTATTTATTGTATCTTTAAGACATATTATAACTTCATTAGAAGTTAAAATAATTGATTCTATAGAATCCTGTTTATAATTAACATTTTTTAAAAATTTATATGTTTCTTTTTCATAATTACACTTTTCTATAAAAGTATCATAATCTGTAGTTTCTTCAATACATCCAAAATCTCTGAAATGATATGAAATAACTGTAATTACAATAATAATTAATTATTGCAAATATAGTTTTAATATGTATAAAAATGTATAAAAACTCATCTTGTTATATATTTGTATAAGAATAAAATAATAAGAATATTTATGTAAAAATGAAATATTAACTTTTAGAATTTTTTTATTAAAATAATTCTAAAACTTAACATTTTATTTTTTAGAAGAATTAAAATGTTTCAAAAATTATTATTTAATATTAAAAAATGTCCAGGAACTACCACATAAACTAATATTAATAAGAAAGATATATACATGAAACCTTTGTATAATATACTTCTACAACACAGTTTTCCTCTATCTCGATTAGAAAAATTGTATAAATCCTTGTATAAATACAGTATTTATAGAATGTAGTTTTGTTCTAACATGAATTAGAACTTGCAGTAATCGTATATAATGTGGTTTTGCATTATAAGAGATTTTATAGGAACCTAACTAGTGTGTTTTATGATGATAATCTGTCTACAGAGTGATTTAAAAAATAAATCATAAATATAAGGGATGATTAATCATACAAACTGGAGTAAAAATGCATAAATATACCTATATTTAATTCTTATCAGTTACTGAGTTATTAACATAAATATTTATTTAAAATTATTAATAGTTTGTATTTGGTTACTGTAACAAAATAAATGAAATTTAATTTAAATGAAGTTAAAGTAAAGCAAATATTCAAAATGATTATCATTGCTTTTTATGCAGGGTTGCAGAATCGGAGTCAGAGTCGGGAGTCGGAGGTTTTTGGGTAGAGTCAGAGTCAAAGTCAGAATTTTAAACTGCCCGGAGTCGGGAGTCAATATAGTAAGACAATTATTTTTTACACAATTTAAAAAAATGATCGGTCTGGGCTGCCTTCCAGTTCAATCACCCTCAGAACCATCTTGATCAAAACTGACGACTTGAGGGAGCGCGACAAAAATTTTCGTTCGGGGCAATAAAAGCTCTAGAGCCAATATTGCTGTAGAGTCTCAGTATAGTCCTCCTTATTTTTGTATTTAATCATCTTATAAATTTATTATATTAAACAAAGTAAATTTATCTTATGAAAGCATTTTGTTGCATATTTTACGCCCCCTTTCCAATCAGAGAGATTACTAAGGGGCGGGGTCCACGGGCTGCACCCACATCCGTGGAGGAGGGCCGGATAGTGAAGGACGGGGATCACCGGGCCGGGCCCAGTACCCCGAAAAAATCCGGACCATGCTAACCCGGGTCCTCCTGCGTGGCACGCCAGCATGTTACCATTCGGCCATCCGACGGTGATCACCGGGCCGGGCCCAGCACCCCGAAAAAATCCGGGACCAGACCCATCACCGGGCCGGGCCCAGCACCCCGAAAAAAATCCGGGACCAGACCCGGGTCCTCCTGCGTGGCATGCTAACGCGTTACCACTCGGCCATCCGGCCGCCCTTATGAAAGCATTATTCTGTTAATATACACATATTATGTGATTATTAATAGAAAAACATTTTGCAAAATAAATAAATTTGTCTTACAAAATTTTAGCGCCCATTTTGTTTTACACGAAATGAATCATAGGACCAGCATTAAATATCTTGGGAAAGCGTAGCATACCGCTATGGGAACCCACAAGCGGAACTGCCCATTGTCTAGCAATCAAACTGTTATTTAACATTTGAAAAATATACATATTAATTCATTTTTAAAAATATTTTGAAGATTGAATTCTATG